>JAVJIF010003177.1:0-250764 GCA_038442645.1 Agave tequilana
ACTTGACTTCAAATCTTTTATTGAAGCTAAACACCTACTAAGATCTTGATCAAATATCTGAAACTACATAAATACAAGATCATTAATACTATAAATACATGAGTTAATCATCTCAAAACTAGAGCGTTGGGCCTTTGGGCCAACAATATTGTGGTGTTGCACTAGAGGGCAAAGGGTTACATGGATTATTTTCAGAATCACACAATGATGAGTTAGTGGTGGTATCCATAGTTCTATTTAGTGTATGTACCTGTCTTGATACATTTGATGCGGAATTATCAAAAACGGGTAGAGGAAGGACAACATGTGAAGTAGATGTGGTGGAGAATAAGTTTGAGAAGTAGAATGGAAGAAAAAATATTCTCATAAAATGTAACACCAAAATGTAACATCATGACTGACAAAGCAAGTATTTGGAAGTAAATCATAAATATTATATGCTTTTTGGCCATAAAGATATCCAATGAATATGCAACGTCTAGCACAAGGAGCAAACTTATCATCATGCAAGTGACTAGTAGATGCATAACATAAACAATCAAAAGCTCCCAAATGATTATAGCTTGGCTTTTTTATCGAAGAGAATTTCATAAGTTGTTCGATAATTAAGAAGAGGAGTTAGAGTTTGATTTATCAAATACGTAGCAGTTAAAATACAATATTCCCAAAATTTAGTTGGTAAGCCTAAATTGAAAACACAAATCAACATTTAAAGATGTTGATGTTTACGTTCGACAACACCATTTTGTTGTGATGTTGTGTGTAATACCCCGTTCCCGGAATACGTACTTAGTTGCGTATTCAGTTTTTCGATCGTATTTTTCGATTTACTTCCTGTATTTGACCGATTTCAGTTTTAAAAATCATTTTCCAATATTATATATATTTTCTATGATTTTCTGAAATTTTCCTGAATTTAATTAAATATTTTCAAAACCGGTGTCGACCAGTGCCGCTGATCGATTCTCGGATTTTTAATTCACAAACAGTTAGGAATTTTTAGAAGGTCCTTTAGACTTTATTTTTTAGAATCATATTTTCCATCTAAATACTTTTTCTGAGAATTTTATGAATTTATGAAAATTCCAACGGAGTCGGTAGATAACTGATTCCGGGATTTTTAGTTTTAAAACTATAAATTATTTCTTCAAACGAATTTCACCATGAGTCTTAAAATAATATTCTTGATTTTTAGTAAATTTTGCGAGTCGTTCCGAGATACTTGAATTTCGGACGATTTCGGTATTTTCCGAAACGTTTTCCGCATCTTCGACTTAAACCTGAAAAATTGTCTTTTCAACATTTTAAATTTTAAGCCAGAGAAAATATCTTTTCTTTTTATAATTCTTTTCCTTTTCCCTTTTTCTTGATTTTCCTTTACTTCCTTCACAAGCCTCAAATTTTCCAATTTTTCAATAATTCCACTTTCTCCAAAATTCCACCAACTCCCACCTACTTCCTCAATTAATGCATCTCTCTCTCTTCTCTCTCTCTCTCTCCCATGGCCGGCCAAGTGGCCAAGAAGAGGGACACTCATCCCCTCCCCTATTTACACAAAACCCCCTCTCAACTACCTTATTTACACCTCCTTTACAAAATCACAATCCTATATAAACTTTCCTTTACATTTCTATTACTCTTTTTCTTCACTTCAACAAAGAATTAGCCTTCACCATCTCCTCCTCCACCTCAACCTCAACTCAAACCCTAACTCCAAAACATCACCTAGGTCATCTTCTCCATCTCAAGCAACCACCACTTCTTTGGATTGGGATCGTCCGCAACATCGCCAAGGATCAAGTTGGTGATATTGTCGACAACAACCTTTTCGGAACTCGTAAAGCTTCGATTAACCAATCCTAGTGAGTATTTTACTCACCAAGACTTGTCTAATTCCTAGCACACTTGTGTTCTCATATCCTGTATATTTACATCTTCAAAATCATGTTTTTTACACATCAAACTCAACCATCAGAAATTCTGTTCTGTATTCTGTTTCCCCACGATTAGTCGACTTGACCTAGGAATTAGTCGACTAACCCATCTATTTTTGAAACGTAATCTTTTCTGGAACACAGTTTTAGTCGACTAATTCAGACTGTTAGTCGACTAGAGACCCTTATTAGTCGACTAACATTTCCTCCCTAGTCGACTACTTTTTCCTGAAATACAACATCAACTCTCTGTATCCCAAATTTAGTCGACTCAAGTATCTGTTAGTCGACTTGTAGTCACTGTTAGTCGACTACCCTTTTTCCCTAGTCGACTAACTTCCCTGAAACAGAATCTCAACTCTCTGGAACCCAGTTTTAGTCGACTAATTCAGACTGTTAGTCGACTATAGACCCCTATTAGTCGACTAACCCTTCCACCCAGTCGACTAATTTAGGCTGTTTGTCTTAGTTGATTTCTTTTCTGAATTTGGATCTTATCATTTGTTCATGTGCTATGTATTATTGTTACTGGTGCTTCATGACTGATACCTCATGACATGTTACTTGACGGATCTTACTTCATATTACACCATGACTTGTTATTATATATTTCCACTTCATGACTTATTATTGAGTAGTCTCATTCCATAACTTGTTAATAAATGGATATCGCCACTTATCATGCCATCACTTGAACCAAGCATGATACACTGGACTTTTGTATAAAATGGACCAACTTATATTGGGTCGGGGGAAAACATGCGAATATCGATATGTGTTCGTGTTTACAGTGGTTTTAGGAATGTTGTGCAACTCATGTTCCGGTCTGACCTGTGGGCCACCAGGGGACGAGGGAGTGCTTGCTCCCTCTTCCTGAATACTATCATGATAAAGGGCATACATAAGTCCCTCCTGTTAGCCTAGCGGCTGGCTTCCGTCACCAAGCAACGGAACAATCCTGGACCGTTATCCCGGGCATGTACGGGATCCACTGTAAACATAGTTCGTCGATACGACCGCTGGTTTCCAATAACAACCTTGCTTTACTAGGATATGGATCTATGTGAGCTGGGACGCTGGGTCACATAGCTAGATATCATAGTAAGACAAGTAATAATAATAAGACATTAACTGTGGATCTATTGTATTCAGACTCTTACTCTTTATGCTTTCATTACCTACTGATTGATATTTATCTTACTGTTCCCCCTTACTTATTTATGTCTCTTATGCCATTTGGCTGTAGCCTGATTATGTTATGAGGTCTTGACCCCCCCTTGGATTTGCATATTCAGGTTCTGAAGCTTGGATCGAAGTGGAGCCATCCACAGAGGATCAAGCTTTCTTTAGTGAGCAGGCCGATTAGCTCCAGTCCTTGTGCCAGACCTCTCTTTTGACTCACGGGATCTTCATCCTACTCGTGAGCATTTTGTATTTATATTGTATCTTTTGCTCTTGAACTTGGTTGTGATAAAAGATACATGTAATGTGTAATATTTTATCATATTGGTGATGACTAGTACTTGTACTTTTATGTTGGCATATGCATGGATATCACGCTTTGTCGTGTACTCTGATTCTTGTTGTACTTATTGCTTAGCGTATATGCGTGGGGGCATTTTCTGACCTACGTATATACGTCGCAGTGACGCCCCAGTATCCGTGGGATCGGGGCGTTACAGGTTGGTATCAGAGCCTAGGCTCTCACACCTATAGTACAATCAAGTAGCAAATTAATGAAATTTGCTATTGCCAACTACAACGTACAAAGTTATCTAGTCCTTCTTGATCCCTTCCTGATTCCTTCCCTTGTGTCCTAAACTCCTTCCATTTTCCAATTCCAGTTGTCTTATCCCAATTCGGTATGGAGAGAAGGTCGGGTCGTAGCAACTCTGGACAAACATCAAATGGACCCACGGGAGAGAATGTCGATATTCTGAGGGTCATTCAGACGATGATGGAGAACCAGCAGCAACAGACGGAACTTCTTCGGCAAGAGTTAGCAGCTCCAAAGGAACAGAGGCCGGGGAATGTTTCAGACTTCAGACGGCTGCAACCAGCCATATTCACGGGTGAAGAGAAACCCCTGGATGCTGAGCAATGGCTGACGGATACCTCAGACTTGTTGAATGCAGCTCGAGTTCCTAAGGAGAATCAGGTGGAGGTTGCTAAGATTCAATTGAAGGATATAGCCAGAACTTGGTGGCTAGCTGAGGAGGCCAGATTGGAGAAGCCTGTCACCTGGGACACATTCTCCAAGAGCTTTTATAGCAGATTCTTCCCTGCCACTGCTCAGAAGGACATGGAAGAGCAGTTCATCAGACTTCAGCAAGGGAATAGATCCGTGGATGAGTATGCCGCGGAATTTCTCAGACTTAGCCGCTTTGCTCCGTACATGGTAACTGATGAGGAGAAGCGGGCAAGTAGGTTTCAGCAGGGCTTGCAGATGGACATCCAGGTCTTCTTAATGCCCCAGCAGCTGAAGACTTATTCAGAAGTTCTCACCATAGCTCGGGAGGTAGAGCGTGGACTGGAGAAGAAGCAAGTGAACCAGATGAGGAACCAGGCCATGAAGAGGCCATTTCCACCTATGGGAAGAGGAGGCCCATACAGAGCAGCGAAGGTTCAGGCTATGAGGCAACCATTCCGACCAGCTCCTTACCAGACGGCCCAACCTTTTTCCTTCTGCAGCTATTGTCAGAAACCAGGCCATATTCGTCAGAATTGCCGTAGGGCAAATGGGTTGTGCCTGGTGTGTGGTTCCCGAGACCATTCCATAGAAGCCTGTCCACACAGGAGAACGGGGATAGCCGGCCAAGCTTTGCCAGCACTGCAGGGACCGAATGGACAGAGAGCACTTCCAGGGCCACCGGGACAGAGGAATCAGGGACCGATGATCAGGAGAGTTCCTCCCCCTCCTCCACAGCAAGCTATTCGCCCAGTCCAGAGAGGAGCTAGGACTGCTGCAGGGCGTGGAAGGGGTCAAGCCTTCAATTTGACAGAAGTAGAGGCTGAGACTTCTGAGGAGGTGATAACAGGTAATATCAGGGTGCATTCTAAACCTGTTTTAGCCCTCTTCGATTCAGGTGCTTCACATTGTTTTATCTCAGATCATTTTGTGGCATTGCATTCCATACCTGTTAGATCTTTAGACCACAAATGGGAGATTAGTACAGGGAATGGAGTAGTCATATCTTCTAGAGTTTGTGCTGACTGTCCAGTAGAACTTTGTGATAAGACCTTGGCCATAGATATGCTCGTACTAGACACCAAAGGGTACGACGTAATCTTAGGCATGACCTGGCTCAGTCAATATTATGCAGTTATTGACTGTAGGGAGAAGAAGATTATTTTCAGGATCCCTCTTCAACCGGAATTCCAATTTAGTGGAGAAGTGAAGTCTACTAAGAGAAGGACTCGGTTGACTACTTCGGAGGTTCAGAAGGGAGTACCGGTGTGGGATGAATTTCCAGGAGTGTTTGCTGAGATCTCAGGACTGCCACCTGAAAGGATGATTGAGTTTTCTATTGATACTGTGCCTGGAACAGCTCCTATATCCAAGGCTCCGTACAGGATGGCACCTACGGAGTTAGAGATTCTGAAGAAGCAGCTGCAGGAATACTCAGACAAGGGATTGATTCGGCCAAGTACTTCGCCATGGGGAGCTCCAGTGCTGTTGGCGAATAAGAAGGATGGTGGTAAAAGGCTTTGTATTGATTATAGAGAATTGAACAAAGTTACCATCAAGAACAAGTATCCCTTACCAAGGATTGATGATCTGTTTGATCAGCTTCATGGAGCCCGTGTATTCTCTAAACTAGATTTACAATCGGGTTACCATCAGCTTAGGGTGAGGAAGGAGGATATTCCGAAGACGGCATTCAGGACCCGTTATGGCCACTATGAGTTTCTAGTTATGCCTTTCGGAGTCACCAATGCCCCTTCAGTTTTCATAGATTTGATGAACAGAGTGTTCTCGCCCTATTTGGATCAGTTTGTAGTGGTTTTTATAGATGACATCTTGATCTATTCAAAGAGCAACAGGGAGCATGCAGAACACTTGGGGATTGTATTGCAGACTCTCCAGCAGGAGCAGCTTCATGCTAAGAGGAGCAAGTGTGACTTTTGGTTGGACAGTATAGCCTTCCTTGGACACATAGTTTCAGCGGAAGGAATTTCAGTTGATCCTAGCAAAGTCCAGGCAGTAAAGGACTGGCCAATTCCGAGGACGGTGACTGAGATTAAGAGTTTTCTGGGACTAGCCGGATATTACCGACGCTTTGTCCAAGATTTCTCTAGGATTGCAGCTCCGTTAACCCAGCTCACTCGGAAAGGAGAAAGGTACACATGGACGGAAGAATGTACTGCAGCTTTTGAGCAATTGAAGCAGAGGCTCATTTCAGCTCCAATCTTGAAGACTCCCTCAGGAAGAGGAGGGATGGTCATCTTCAGTGATGCATCAGGAAAAGGCCTGGGGTGTGTACTTATGCAACATGATCATGTCATAGCTTATGCATCCAGGCAACTGAAGACTCATGAGCGGAATTACCCAACTCATGACTTGGAGCTAGCAGCTGTGATATTTGCCCTGAAGATCTGGAGGCATTATCTTCTGGGAGATAAGGTGTTGATATACACAGATCACAAGAGCCTCAAGTATATTTTCTCACAGAAGGAGTTGAACATGAGGCAGAGGCGGTGGCTGGAGCTGATGGCGAACTATGATATTGACTTGCAATATCATCCAGGCAAGGTCAATACAGTACCGGATGCACTGAGCAGGAAACCAGAGAATAGAGTGCTTGTCCAACTTACTCAGCAGAAGGAGTTGATTCAAGACATCATCAGATTGGACTTAATGTTGGTACAAGGAGTTGATAAGGCAGGACAGTTCATGACCTTGCAGATTCAGTCAACATTGATAGATGAGATCAAGGAAGCTCAAAAGGAAGACCCCAGATTACAGCAATTCCGAGCTCAAGTAGAGGCTGGATTGAGGACTGATATCAGTATTCATCCGGATGGTGCATTATATTTTGGCAGCAGGATTTGTGTTCCCCAAGGAGAAGTTCGACAGAAGATTCTAGCAGAAGCACACAGTTCAGCATATTCCATACACCCAGGGGGAAACAAGATGTATCAAGACTTGAAAAAGCAGTTTTGGTGGAATGCTATGAAGAGGGAGATAGCCCAGTATGTTGCCAAGTGCTTGGTTTGTCAGCAGATAAAGATAGAGCATCAGAGGACAGCTGGACTTCTACAACCTTTACCGATACCTGAGTGGAAGTGGGAGCACATCACCATGGATTTTGTTACAGCATTACCTCGTAGTCCTAAAGGTAATAATGCTGTGTGGGTAATCATTGATCGCCTCACCAAATCAGCTCACTTCATACCATTCAGGGTAGGTCAGACAACAGAGGTTCTGGCAGACAAGTACATGAAGGAGATAGTTCGTCTGCATGGAGTTCCAGTTAGTATTGTATCAGACAGAGACACCAGATTCAGATCTCATTTCTGGAAAGCCTCCAAGAAAGTCTAGGGACTCGTCTGAAATTCAGTACTTCATATCATCCTCAGACAGACGGACAATCTGAAAGGACTATCCAGATTCTTGAAGACATGTTGCGGGCTTGCATGATTGAATTCCAGGGATCATGGGAAGACCATCTACACTTGGCTGAATTTTCTTATAATAACAGCTATCAGGCAAGTATCAAGATGGCACCATTTGAGGCATTGTATGGAAGGAAATGTAGGTCACCGATTTGTTGGGATGAAGTCGGTGAGAGAGAAGACTTTTGGGACCAGAGCTCCTGATTCAGACAACAGATAAAGTCAGGATTATCAGAGATCACCTCAGGGCAGCACAGAGTCGGCAGAAGAGTTGGGCAGACACACAGAGAAGGCCATTGGAATTCCAGACTGGAGATCATGTGTTTTTGAAGATATCTCCTACAAAGGGAGTAATCCGGTTCGGTACTCGTGGAAAGCTTAGTCCGAGATATATCGGCCCATTCGAGATCTTGGACCGAGTGGGAGATGTGTCTTACAGGTTGGCGTTACCGCCATCTTTGGACGGAGTTCACAATGTATTCCACGTATCACAGCTGAGGAAGTATGTGAAGGATGATAGTCATATCCTGGATCACTCCGAACTGGAACTACAACCGGATTTGTCATACCAAGAGCAACCGATGGCCATTTTGGACAGAAGTGTCAAGACATTGAAGAATAAGGCTATACCATTAGTGTTGGTGTCTTGGAACAGGCATGCGCCAGGAGAGGCCACATGGGAACGAGAGGATGTTATCCGTGAGCGTTACCCTCAACTCTTCACTTCTTGATTGGTAAAACTCTTTCCTTCTATCCTTCTCTACGGTTATCCTTCTTTGCTGTTACCTTTCACTTTCTTAAATTTCGAGGACGAAATTTTTGTAAGGTGGGTGGATTGTAATACCCCGTTCCCGGAATACGTACTTAGTTGCGTATTCAGTTTTTCGATCGTATTTTTCGATTTACTTCATGTATTTAACCGATTTCAGTTTTAAAAATCATTTTCCAATATTATATATATTTTCTATGATTTTCTGGAATTTTCCTGAATTTAATTAAATATTTTCAAAACCGGTGTCGACCAGTGCCGCTGATCGATTCTCGGATTTTTAATTCACAAACAGTTAGGAATTTCTAGAAGGTCCTTTAGACTTTATTTCTTAGAATCATATTTTCCATCTAAATACTTTTTCTGAGAATTTTATGAATTATGAAAATTCCAACGGAGTCGGTAGATAACTGATTCCGGGATTTTTAGTTTTAAAACTATGAATTATTTCTTCAAACGAATTTCACCATGAGTCTTAAAATAATATTCTTGATTTTTAGTAAATTTTGCGAGTCGTTCCGAGATACTTGAATTTCGGACGATTTCGGTATTTTCCGAAACGTTTTCCGCATCTTCGACTTAAACCTGAAAAATTGTCTTTTCAACATTTTTAATTTTAAGCCAGAGAAAATATCTTTTCTTTTTATAATTCTTTTCCTTTTCCTTTTTCTTGATTTTCCTTTACTTCCTTCACAAGCCTCAAAATTTTCCAATTTTTCAATAATTCCACTTTCTCCAAAATTCCACCAACTCCCACCTACTTTCTCAATTAATGCATCTCTCTCTCTCTCTCCCATGGCCGGCCAAGTGGCCAAGAAGAGGGACACTCATCCCCTCCCCTATTTACACAAAACCCCCTCTCAACTACCTTATTTACACCTCCTTTACAAAATCACAATCCTATATAAACTTTCCTTTACATTTCTATTACTCTTTTTCTTCACTTCAACAAAGAATTAGCCTTCACCATCTCCTCCTCCACCTCAACCTCAACTCAAATCCTAACTCCAAAACATCACCTAGGTCATCTTCTCCATCTCAAGCAACCACCACTTCTTTGGATTGGGATCGTCCGCAACATCGCCAAGGATCAAGTTGGTGATATTGTCGACAACAACCTTTTCGGAACTCGTAAAGCTTCGATTAACCAATCCTAGTGAGTATTTTTACTCACCAAGACTTGTCTAATTCCTAGCACACTTGTGTTCTCATATCCTGTATATTTACATCTTCAAAATCATGTTTTTTAGACATCAAACTCAACCATCAGAAATTCTGTTCTGTATTCTGTTTCCCCACGATTAGTCGACTTGACCTAGGAATTAGTCGACTAACCCATCTATTTTTGAAACGTAATCTTTTCTGGAACACAGTTTTAGTCGACTAATTCAGACTGTTAGTCGACTAGAGACCCTTATTAGTCGACTAACATTTCCTCCCTAGTCGACTACTTTTTCCTGAAATACAACATCAACTCTCTGTATCCCAAATTTAGTCGACTCAAGTATCTGTTAGTCGACTTGTAGTCACTGTTAGTCGACTACCCTTTTTCCCTAGTCGACTAACTTTCCCTGAAACAGAATCTCAACTCTCTGGAACCCAGTTTTAGTCGACTAATTCAGACTGTTAGTCGACTATAGACCCCTATTAGTCGACTAACCCTTCCACCCAGTCGACTAATTTAGGCTGTTTGTCTTAGTTGATTTCTTTTCTGAATTTGGATCTTATCATTTGTTCATGTGCTATGTATTATTGTTACTGGTGCTTCATGACTGATACCTCATGACATGTTACTTGACGGATCTTACTTCATATTACACCATGACTTGTTATTATATATTTCCACTTCATGACTTATTATTGAGTAGTCTCATTCCATAACTTGTTAATAAATGGATATCGCCACTTATCATGCCATCACTTGAACCAAGCATGATACACTGGACTTTTGTATAAAATGGACCAACTTATATTGGGTCGGGGGAAAACATGCGAATATCGATATGTGTTCGTGTTTACAGTGGTTTTAGGAATGTTGTGCAACTCATGTTCCGGTCTGACCTGTGGGCCACCAGGGGACCGAGGGGAGTGCTTGCTCCCTCTTCCTGAATACTATCATGATAAAGGGCATACATAAGTCCCTCCTGTTAGCCTAGCGACTGGCTTCCGTCACCAAGCAACGGAACAATCCTGGACCGTTATCCCGGGCATGTACGGGATCCACTGTAAATATAGTTCGTCGATACGACCGCTGGTTTCCAATAACAACCTTACTTTACTAGGATATGGATCTATGTGAGCTGGGACGCTGGGTCACATAGCTAGATATCATAGTAAGACAAGTAATAATAATAAGACATTAACTGTGGATCTATTGTATTCAGACTCTTACTCTTTATGCTTTCATTACCTACTGATTGATATTTATCTTACTGTTCCCCCTTACTTATTTATGTCTCTTATGCCATTTGGCTGTAGCCTGATTATTGTTATGAGGTCTTGACCCCCCCTTGAATTTGCATATTCAGGTTCTGAAGCTTGGATCGAAGTGGAGCCATCCACAGAGGATCAAGTTTTCTTTAGTGAGCAGGCCGATTAGCTCCAGTCCTTGTGCCAGACCTCTCTTTTGACTCACGGGATCTTCATCCTACTCGTGAGCATTTTGTATTTATATTGTATCTTTTGCTCTTGAACTTGGTTGTGATAAAAGATACATGTAATGTGTAATATTTTATCATATTTGGTGATGACTAGTACTTGTACTTTTATGTTGGCATATGCATGGATATCACGCTTTGTCGTGTACTCTGATTCTTGTTGTACTTATTGCTTAGCGTATATGCGTGGGGGCATTTTCTGACCTACGTATATACGTCGCAGTGACGCCCCAGTATCCGTGGGATCGGGGCGTTACATTGTGGCGCAGCTATATTAATGATCAATACGTGAATCTTTGAATAAGGATTGCATTGCATTTGAGAAAATTTAGAACCATTACCAGAACATACTTATTTAACATTAGTATTAAATTGGGTACGAACATGAGAATAAAATATCCGGGAAAATTAAAAGTTTCACAGTTGAATCGCATTAGAAAAACCCAAGTACAGCGAGAAAAATCATTGTTTATCAACAATGGTAAGATAGAAACGAGCGCCAGAAATAGTAGGTGTGGAGCAACTATCCCAAATGTCACAATAGATCAAATTAAAAGGTGCATTACTAGAAATAGAACTACGTAAAAAAGGTAAATAAATTTGTTTTGCTAAGTGACAAACATCACAAATATGTATAATATTATTTTGACGAAAAGAAATGACATCTTTTAATTTATTTAATCGATCTAATGATGGTTGACCCATGTGCCTATGCCATAAATCAAAAGAATTTATCAAGGATATAAGGGAAATAGAATAATTACTGGTTGAGAAATAATAAAGAATACTGTATTAGTATCTCGTTTCAATCACCTTCATTGTTGAAAGGCCTAAAAAATAAATGACTAGGAAAAAAAACTGAACAATGATAGTCTTGAGTGAGTTTACGAACAGATATTAAATTGATTTTGAATGATGTTACATACAAAACATCTTGAAGAAAAAAATTAGGAGTGAGAGACATGAGTGTAGTGTTAGTGTATGGGAAGTTATTGTGGGAGAAACAGATGGAGGATGAGATGATGATAATAAATTAGGAGTGAAAATCATGTGATTAAGTGACTCCAGTGTCTATGATCCATGTGGAAGAATGTGTGGCAAAAAAAGAAAGCAACTTGACTTACCGGCTAGATTAGCCATATGTGATACTGGTTGTTTTGCCTCATTTAATCGATAGAGTAATAGCTTATTTTGATCTGTTATGAGTTGATATATTGGATCAGGTATAAAAGAGTCGCTAGTGGGAGGAGAGGAAGCAAGAGAAGCTCTTGAACCATCTGAATGACAAACTAAAAATGGGTTGTTAATGTTCTTGTCGGCTGAGAAATTTGATATAGATGAAGGGATAGAAGAGGCTAAAGGCATATTTTGAGAATTATTTGGTGGGAGAAGGGGATCTATATGCTCGATACCATAAAGAATTTTGGATTATAGTATTCTGATTTCATTAGCCTTAAGGAGGCACATTTATAGCTACTCATTAAAAGGAGATAAAATCAAGCAACTATAATATAATCAAGAGGTTAATGTTACATAGTTACAATCACATTCAAGTAGGATTACATAGTTACAACAAATTAATAGTATGTAATCTTCAATTGGTTGGGTTGTTGTTAAGATTTAAAGTATTCTAGATGTTAGACCAAAATTTAATGATTTCTTACCTTTCTTATGCAGAGGTTTACACATCAGCAAAGAACTACATTTTCAAATTGTCTTGATTATGAAAATTGAAGGAATATCACACAATGACTCAACATTACAACATATATGGACCATTAAGTTTGACTAGTGGTTTGCAGAAACTTGTTCGCATCAAGAGTCACATGTTGAGGCCAATCCTTTATGGAGACTTGTAACGCCCCGATCCCAAGGATACAGAGACGTTATGGCGACGTACATACGCGAGGTGAAAACAACCTCACGCGTACGTTAAGCCTCAGTACAGTACAATACCTCTATATAGATATGAGGTCCAGCATGAAAGCAGTACAAGAATACCTGCAGAAGGAGGTCAGCGATCATAACAGATATGAAAAAAAGGATAAATAAGATAACAGACATAAAGCACTAAAATACCTATGAATAGTCCTGATGCGGAATCTCCCATGTGACTCCAAGGCACTCTCTGAAGCTATGGTAACTCGGATCTCCAATCTGGGCATGCAAACTTAGGGTCGTCAGAAAGCGACCTAGTGAGTGGTAAAATGAAGAAGGCAGGAATATATTATAATAATACAAGCACTATAATAAGATATGATGTGATAACAGTAATAAGCAGTAGACAAATAAAAATATGTAATCATCGGGTCATCTCTCTAATCGTATCCAGTTTATATAATATATAATGTTATCTAGTGGTGACGAGTGTACATGCTAGTGGTGATGTGATAGTAGTGAACATGCAGATGTGCATATGCTACCTAACCAGTATACGGTGTGGTGCATAGACAGTAATGATGTATGCAAGGTATATAGAAAATAGAATATATGCACATATGCATGAATAGTATGCTACTACAGAAAGTGTAACATGTATCGAGTAAAGTAACAAATAAACATGTAGCATGATATCGGATAAATGATCAGGCACAATAACAAGTACAACTAAACATGTATCAGGCAAGGAACAGTAACAAGTAGTAAGCATGTATCAGGAAAAGAACAGTAACAAGTAGTAAATATATCAGGCAAGTCATGTTATTTATACAATAGTAGCAATCAGTACCATCTGTTATTTTAATTACTCTCTTCCAGTGTCCCATACCACTGGCAGTTCATACTGGAGCCCGCACTCCAGTCGAACCCATCCGGACATGGCCTACGGGTACCATTATCCAAACGAGAGAGTAACCAAATAACAAGTGTTCCCGACGTTACTATTGTGTATACTGTTTTATTATGTGAATTGGAAACCCATGGTCGAGGAGTTCTTATCGGGTAGGTGTATCCCGTGCATACTCGGGATCACGGCCTTAAACAGATCCCTGCCTGCTGAAACCAGGGCCAGCCCGCTAAGGCTGTAACATGTAACAGGAACTCAATGAGCTAAAACAATAACGGGAAACGGGAGCTCATGAGCAACATATGGTAGCCAGCACTACCCGGTCCCCTGCAATGGGACCTCAATATGGATCCAGTACACCACCCGATAAGATCTAATCAACCGTCAAGTCTCCCCCATACCCAAATTATCATTATTATCTGATATGTCCAGTCTACAATGTGACAAGAACAACTACTGTACATGATACGGGTAACATGCTAACTGGACCAGAGCTCTGTTGATAGTGTAGAACAATATAACGGGAATCGGGAACAATATAACGGGATCAATATAACGGGAAACATGAACAATAGATGTGGAAGTCCACATATAGCATATCAACAGCTCTCATGTCCAGTATCGGGAATATCCATATCATTGTAACAGGAATCAATCATATAACATAAATACGGGAACATGGAATCATAATACCTGTAATATGAACGGGGAATCATATGACAAGAATAGAGAAATCATACATGCATTGGTAACAGGGCTATGGAAACATGACATACATGTGTAACAGTGATATGTAGACATGACATAATATGAAATACAGTAGTCCGTGCATTGGTCTATCTGTGTACTAGTGGAAGATATATGTGTAGCAAGAATCCGTGTCATATCTATATGTGATAGTGGTAATAATAGTGGTCAGTGTATCATACCATATCCAGTGAACTACGGTATCCGTGTAAGGAGGATATCAGTGCATGTACTAATGGTGTCTAGTGTCGTCAAGTATCGTGAATCAGTATACATGTGACGATAGTTATCTAACTGTGAGCTACTACATGAAGTGATCGTATCCACTAATATGGTGACCTAGTGGTCCGTGGGTCAGTGGCGGTACAGTCATGATATCTGTGTCCGAGTTGTCAGTGGTCCATGAACATGACCTAATAGGCATCCAGTGTCACACTCTACGTCTATTAGGTATCAGGTATGTTTTAAGTACAGTGGTGACGACAGTGTTTTAATATTGTCTACAGCTTACTTTACCGGTATCATGTTTATTTATATAAATCAACCAAGTTCAATTAATATGCTAAAAAGATAATTTATAAAATTAAAACACTCACCAACTAGCCATAGGATGGTAGCTCTCTTCCTCACGATCGCAACGGATCCAGAATCGCCCGAATCGGAGTCCGGATGTTCCAGATATCGCTCGAATACTAAAAGTAATGAAAATGGGTTAAATATGCAAATAAAAAGAATTCAAATGCAATTAATAAATTGACTCAGGGAGTTTTCTGTAATTTTACCTGTAATGGGTTTGGATGCGGGTTAACGGGCTGGGTGAAGATCCAAACCCAAACCCATAACTTAAATTATTGGGTACGGGATAATGGGTTATTGGGTTGGGTTTATATCCAAACCCAACCCTCCACCTAATACCCTTATTGGGTTCGGGTTATACCCGAACCCAATAAGTCACCACAAGCAGCAGCAGCAGCCCTTGCTGCTGCTGCGCGAGAACAGGCCGGTTATCGGTATCGGTCGACACCGACACGGAGATTTTCCAAACTAATCCAGAAAAATTCCAAAAAAAATCCTGAAAAACCTAAAATATTAGAAAATGATTTTAGAAACTGAAATCAGCTCAATCGGACTACCACGGAGGTCAAATCAATTTTATACGTCATATCGGGTACTGATACGGTAATACGTACATCAGGGAGCAGGGTGTTACAAGACTAGTTACTTGTGATTCTTGTATGCAAAATCGGTATTTTTTTCTTCTCTTTATGAGAGCTTTTTCCCTCTCATTATGGTAGGTTCTTTTACTCACAGTGAGAGTTATGATGTAAGAATACTGTTATTTTTTTAAGAAAAAAGAACTATCATGGTGTATTTTACTCATAAATCCAAGTGTGATTCGAAAATACTTAGATTGCAATTATTAGCATAGAGATATGAAATATATAAAAATCAACTTTGGAAACTCCTACTCTGATACTAGCATTTTTCGCTAAGAGATAGATTAATCCTTTCTTTTCTTTATGGATGATTCTGATTTTTCAAGAGTGTAAAGTGAAAATACACCTAGAGGGGGGTGAATAGGTGTACGACTAATCTAATGACAATTGATGCGGAATTAAAAACTAATTGCAACACACTGAGTGTAACCAAAGAGTATAGCCGAATTCCCGATGACGGACCTTGGACTATCTATTCTAAATTTATCTAAATAAGAGTTGAGGTCCTATATGAAGCTCTCTTGGTTCAACACTAGTGAGGCATATAACCAATACCAAACATATATATGATATGAACAATATGATGAAATGTAAGATATAAAAGAGAGAGTTTAGAGATAGTGGATCAATCGCAAATACCGAGATATGTTTCAAGATTCGAGCCACTGCTCTACATCCCTGCCTTCACACAGAAGGATTTCCACTATACGTCCATACAGGACTTCCCACGCAGGGAAACTCCGTCGAGAATTTGGCAAATACAAACTAGGAGTACACAACTCCTCTCTCCAAAAAACAACCTCTACACAGGAGGCTAGGGACATCAACAATCACCTCACACTAGAGGGATAAGATACTAAGTCAAACAACAATCACCTCTACACTTAGAGCGACAAGGCACAAAGTCAAACCAACCACAATCACCTCTTCACAAGAGGGATAACCAAAAACCCAAATCACAATCTCAGTCACCTTTACACAAGAGGGATGAACTCAAAACCCAAAATACAACCTCCTCTACACTTAGAGAATGGCACAAACCAAAGCAAGAAAAGATTACAACTCTTGGTGATCACAAAGATCACAAACAATTTTGGTGATTTTAAAGACCAAAAACTAATTTTCTCACAAAAACAAGATCCTATAGATAAGATAGATATGATAGTTTAAGTGTAAGAAAACAGAGTGTTTGGAAATCAAGTCACGAAGAAAAATACTTGAAAAAAACTAGAAGAAGATAGAAATGTAGATCAAAACCAAATTTCTAAAGCCTCTATTTTTCCTTAATTTTTCCAACCCTTAAAAAAAATAAAGATAAATCTTTATAAGACAAAACTTTTACTGAAAAACTCTTATAAGATAGGAAGAGAAGCTCTAAAAATTCTTGGTAAAATCAGCCCAAGAGATGGCTTATATTAGCCAATCTCAAAAACTAGTCGTTTGCTGTTGAAATGGCCATATTGCCCTTCCGGTCGACCGCCCGGTCGACTGGCGCAACAATCATATTTCTGACCTTTGTGCCTCCATTGACCGCCCGGTCGACCGGCCAGCACCCGAGAGTAGCATGCTTTCAGTCGGTCGACCAGCCTTTTAGACTGGCCATGTGCACGTCTCTCGTGTACATCGGTCGACCGACTCCTGGTCCGGTCGACCGTCGGTGTAGTCAGGCTGAAAATCTTGGACTTGAAACTAAGGTTATTTATTACCAATCAAATCCTATAAAATTACATTAATCCCACAAAATAAGTTCTTATAAGATATTTGAATACCAAACATGTGTGATAAAAAATTAACACATATTACAAACTATTTGAACCATTTTTGTGATATAAAAATTAGGCTTAAATACAAAATCTATATTTTCAAAACTTAAATTTTTTAAATGAAAAATCGTTTTCTCCAAAACTTGTATAAATACAAAAACATGATATTGAAGCAACTTTGAAGCATATTATATATGGATAGAATCCAATATACATATAAGATATATATCTATATTTTTGTTATAAAATTCAAAATCGGTTAAACCAAAAACCAAACTTTAAACTTGTGTGTGTGTGTGAACTTGAGCATATCAACACTATCTAATCTTTACACATGATCTAAACATAATCTTAAACTAAACAAACTGAGGTCTTCTTGTAGAACTCCTTCTCCAAGTCGACTCAATCCAAACGCGATTCAAAGAGCTTGAGTCCAACCGAGTGCTAGATGCGATCTTGACGCGCGAGCTCTTGAATCAACACGTGTTAGCTCCAAAACTTTGTTGAAGTCAAACACCTACTAATATCTTCGTCAATAACTAAAACTATGTAAACACAAGATTATTAGTAAACTATAACTACATGAGTTAATCATCATCAAAACTAGAGTGATGGGCCTTTGGGATAACAATCTCTCCCTTTTTGATGATGACAAAACTCATGAAGTTATATATGCATGGATTAAAGATAAGCTTCATAGAAGCTCCCCCTTAATTCATGCATAACAATAAACATAAAGATATTCAATGAAGTTCATAAAAAAAATAAAACATATACGCATAAATAAGGAAATAAACATGCATAGCAATTCTTTTTCCCCTTTTGCATAAACAAGGAAATGAAATAAACATGCATATATAAACTCTCCAAATACTTCTCCCCCTTTTTGTCAATTCATCAACAAAGGGGTGAAGGAAAAACAAGCAATAAAGATATATATGTGATATACATTCATGAAGAGGAGAGATGTAAAGTTAACTCCCCTTACATACATGCATTACATAAAAAGAGATGATTAGACCCTAACCACACAAAGCATAATATACAATATATAAGTAGAGATGTTAAGCTCTCCCTATACATGTGTATCACATAAAGAAGAGAGGTCAAGCTCCTCAATTTGAGATACACTTAACATGAATTTATATATAGAGAAGATGTTAAGCTCCCCTTACATATAAGCATTACATATCAAAACATGTTGAAATCACTTATAAAACAAATTTATGAATTTTTAAAGTCAATAAAATATTTTGATATCAATGAAATTAAATTTGAAGATACTAATTGAAAATTGTAGTTGACAAAAATAAATGTTGGTACCACTTGTAAATAAACAAAATTTTGAGATAGCAATAGACGATTTTGATATCAATTGAAAATGAAACGTTGTAAGTTTGATACCATTTGAAATTAAATTGAACCAATTAAAATATCTAGTAAATTTTTGATACCAATTGAAAATAAAAACTAAATTTTAGTTAAACACAACTCATTTTGTAATAAGGATATCAAATTGAGAATAATACTAATTTAAGATTATTAATACCAATATTGAAAATATTAGCATATACCAAACAAAGTATTTTTCATCATAAAGAGTGGGAGTAAGATACTAATTGAAAATAAAATCGATTGAAAGATAACACACGAATTTTTCTCCCCCTTTATGAAATATCAATAAAAATAATGCATAAGCTTGTATAAGATACCAATTTAAAAATAATTGTCATTATGGATTAAATCAAGCTTAGAAAGAAATAATTTGTACTTTAAGATATAAGGATGTTGTAAAATAAGCACAATCAAATCATATATATGTATGAAAATAGAAATACCAATTGAAATTGATACTCATTGAAATTTAAAGCATATATATATAAGAAAAACACATATGAGTACACAAACATAAAAATCCTTGAAGATCAAGTGTACAATTCATACATACCACCCTATTCATGTACATGTTTAAATAGATTTTCAATTTTGAGCATATAAGACATGGTCGCCCATCAACCGCCCTTTGATGGTAAGGGTTTTCAAAAATATGAGTTTGAAAATAGCTTAATATATTTAAAAACTCTATCAATAGAAGAATATGAACTAGTTTAAGATAATTTTTAAAATAACTAGTTATAGATTCTTAAAAAATATGAAACCAAATCATATACTTCATGAAGCATGCATTTTACACAAAATTGACACTCAAGATATATGAAGCTCAAAAATGTACTCATAAAATAAAGTAATAAGTAAGCACAGAGAATGTGAGTGTATAAGAATCATGTGAAAAACATAATCATGAAAATAGGCAATGAATCTCATATGGAATTCTTTATAAATATGAAAGACATAAAATTTAATTTTCATCAAAATAATACAAATTTCAAGGCATATGTATGTTTTGTCTAAATTAGAAGTATACATACATATCCCAAACACAAATGTGTCCATAAAAAATTTTGCATAAAAAGTAAGTGACTCTAGAATAGACATGTATATCTAAAGTTTTCGCAAAATTTACATATACATGAAGCTAAATACATTATTATGAAAACATATGTAAAATAGAGAATACAAGTTAAAATGTAAGAATCATCAAAATTAGGTTATATAAGTACATCTAATGGGTACAAATGAGTAACATAGTACATCCACATAATAATCAAATGTAGCTCACTAGTTATACAAGTATAAACATAAGTTTTAATGAAAACTACATATAAACATGTAATCAAAACATGAAGTGTAAAAATCAAACATGATCATTAGGATAGATGCACATGGCCATATGCTTTAGATTTATGATACACACAATAACTAAAGTATAGTGAGAACACAAAATAATAATCCATATAAATTTGGGTTTATCTCAAATACTACATATGTTTATCACAAATCTAATTAACATGGTATTTAACATAATAATCATGAAAAATTAAAACATGCTACAAATTAATAATATGAAAGCATGTAAACTAAATAGGAGTTAGAGATAGTTACCAAAACCAATAGGGCTAATCTCTAAGTCTCCAATCCATGGTGGTCCTCCTACCAAACATCCCTTAAAAGTGATGCATCTAAAATTATCACCATTTAGCTCGGAATGTATCTACTATAAAGGCACCAACACCTCTCACGTCACGTGAGAGCTCACACCTGCATCAAATACAATAGGAGTGAATTTTGGTACTCATACCTTATTGGGTTCATGGGGGTTAGCACCTTTCCTAACCCAAACAAATTTATTTGCAAAATTTGAAGTATGTATTCTATCATAACAAAACTTTGCAAGATGGCCCTTACGTTCATAATGTGTACAAGTGTACACATGAGCATACATAATGTTATGCGTGTGTGTATGATGAGCATGTGTATGCCGTATATGGTGTGCATGCACATGTGGAACTTGTTTCTTTCGAAACATGGATTCCAATCGTGTGTGGTTCATGGCACATTAGTTTAAAGTGGAGCCCAAACAATCTACACTCTTCTTCAAAGCACATATATCACTTTCAATAATTGAAGAAAATGTGAAGCAAGCAATATGTTTATCAATAGAAGATGAAGCACTAGAATTATGACAAATATGAGAAGACAAATCATTTTCAAAGTAGTATTTTCTTTTGAAACCAAACAAATTCTTTTGAAATTAAAGCAATTTTATTTTTTAAAGAATTGTTCTCTTTTAAAACAATATCGAGTTTTGAAGGCAAAACCTCATTTTTCTTCAAAATATCATTACAATCATTTTTACTCTTTAAAATTTTGTTTACATTTAGAGCAAGGTCAAGTTGGGATTTCAATGTGTCCCTTTCACTTGAAATCTCATCCCTCTCTTACAAAATCAAATCAAGTTTTGAACACAAATTCTTATTTTCTTTATTTAATTTAAAACTTTTCTTTTTCGAAACTTGATACTTTTCAAGTAAGTTTTCACAAATAATAGATAGTTCTTCATTTAATGCATCGACATCCATAATGTCATCACCTGAAGAACTAGCACTGTCATCTAGGTGAGTTTTCGAATGTACCTCAAAGGAGTTAATCCCTTAGACCATATAGCAAGTTTCGTCGGACTCATCCACTAAGGGTTCCGTCTCCACATAGTTTGTCATTTGTAACTTTGGAGAGGTCAATGTGTTCTACACTGCAAAAGCGGAATCACAATGAGAAATCATAAATAAATAATCTTTGCTTTATGTTTGCTTTAATGCATCTAGGGCTTGTGCATTGGCTTCTATATGCTTGTCATTATTAAGATAAGATTTTTTGGTAGTAGTAAGGTAAACATGCATTCCTCAGGTTTTTAAATAGGCACTCATCCTAAGCTTCCATATATCGATATTAGAAACATCAAACATGGGAGGGGCAAGGTGATCCATGAGCGTAAAAATAATATGTGTGCAAATGCAAATCTAGATTAGCAAGTCAAGATCTCACTCCGAGGTGGTTAAACCTAATATCAGGAGTGTAGGCTCTGATACCAATTGAAAATACACTTAAAGGAGGTGAATAGGTGTATAGCTAATTTAAAGACAAATGATGCGGAATTAAAAACTAATTATAACACATTAAGTGTAACCAAAGAGTGTAGCTGAATTCCCGGGTGACGGGCTTTGGACTATCTCCTCTAAATTCCTCTAAATAAGAGTTGAGGTATTATATGAAGCTCTCTTGGTTCAACACTAGTGAGCCACACAGCCAATACCAAGCATATATATGAATGAAATGCAAGATATAAAGAGAGAGAGTTTAAAGATAGTAGATCAATTGCAAACACTGAGATATGTTTCAAGGTTCGAGCCACTGCTCTACGTCCCTGCCTTCACACAGAAAGATTTTCACTATACGTCCATACAGGACTTCCCACATAGGGAACCTCCACAGAGAATTTGTCAAATACAAATTAGGAGTACACAACTCCTCTCTCTAACAAAACAACCTCTACACAAGAGGCTAGGCACATCAACAATCACCTCACACTAGAGGGATATAAGGCACTAAGCCAAACAACAATCACCGCTGCACTTAGAGGGACAAGGCACAAAGCCAAACCAATCACAATCACCTCTTCACAAGAGGGATAACCAAAAACTCAAATCACAATCTCAATCACTTTTACACAAGAGGGATGAACTCAAACCCCAAAGCACAACCTCCTCTACACTTAGAGGGATAGACACAAACCAAAACAAGAAAAGATTACAACTCTTGGTGATCACAAAGATCACAAATAACTTTGGGGATCTCAAAGACCACAAACCAATTTTCCCACAAAAACAAGATCCTATGATAGGATAGATATGATAGCTCAAATGTGAGAAATCAAGGTGTTTGGAAATCAATTCACAAAGAAAAATACTTGAGAAAAATACTAGAAGAAAATAGAAATGCAGATCAAAACTAAATTCTCAAAGACTCTATTTTCCCTTGATTTTTCCAACCCTTGAAAACAAAATAAAGATAAATCTTTATAACAAAAAAACTTTTTAAAACTCTTGCTGAAAAACTCTAATAAGATGGGAAGAGAAGCTCTAAAAATTCTTGGTGGAATCAGCCCAAGAGATGGCTTATATATAGCAAATCTCAAAAACTAGCTGTTGGCTGTTGAAATGGCCATTGCCCTTCTGGTCGACCGCCCGATCGACCAGCGCAACGGTCATATTTCTGACCGTTGTGCCTCTGGTCGACCGCCCGGTGGACCAGCCAACACTCGAGAGTAGAGTGCTTTCAGTCAGTCGACCTCGCGGTCGACCGGCCTTTTAGGCTGGCCATGTGCACGTCTCTCGTGCACATCGGTCGACCGGTCCAGTCGACCGACTCCTAGTCCGGTCAACCGTCCAGTCGACCGCTAGTGTAGTCAGGTTGAAAAATCTGGGACTTGAAACTAAGGTTATTTATTACCAATTAAATCCCATAAAATCACATTAATTCCACTAAAATAAGTTCTTATAAGATATTTGAATACCAAATATGTGTGATCAAAAATCAACACATATTATAAACTATTTGAACCATTTTTGTGATATAGAAATTAGGCTTAAACACAAAATTCATATTTTCCAAAACTTGAATTTTTGAAATGAAAAACCGTTTTCTCCAAAACTTGTATAAATACAAAAATATGATATTGAAGCAACTTTGAAGTATATTGTATATGGATAGAATCTAATATAGATATAAGATATATATCTATATTTTTGATATGAAATCCAAAGCCGGTTAAACTAAAAACCAAACTTTAAACTTTTGTGTGTGTGAACTTAAGCATATCAACACTATCTAATCTTTACACCAGATCTAAACATAATCTTAAACTAAACAAATCGAGGTATTCTTGTAGAACTCCTTATCCAAGTCGACTCAATCCAAATGCGATCCAAAGAGCTTGAGTCCAACCGAGTGCTAGATGCGATCTTGATGCGTGAGCTCTTGAATTAATACTTGTTACCTCCAAAACTCCTTTGTTAAAGCCAAACGCCTACTAATATCTTGATCAATAACTGAAACTATGTAAATACAAGATTATTAGTAAATTATAACTATATGAGTTAATCATCATCAAAATTAGAGTGATGGGCCTTTGTGCCAACATAAAGTAATTATAAGTGCAATTCACAGGGGGAAATGCTGTTAGTTATGAAAATATTGAATCCTAACCATTCATTCGGATAATGTACTGTTAAAAGTGTCCTCTAATTTTAGATCAAATGAGATGATTTAAAATTCATCCATAGTATTTCTCAAAAGATAGAAAAGAAATACTTCAAATACTTTTTTTCATACTTGTTTGAGTACCCACATAAATTTCAAAATGGTTTTTATGAAAATCTTTTACAAATTTTCTGTCAATTAACAAAACCCTCGTATTTTCTCTGTCAAAAATAATGCGAGTACTCAGAGACTACAACTAGTGGGCCAGAATGAAAACCATATCCCGGTTCGACCTCTCATGATCCAACCTCTACCTTACCACTAAACTTCTTACATATACAGTAGAGCCCCTATAAATTAATCTCCTCTAAATTAATAATCTTTTTAAATTAAAAAAATCTCAGTCCCGACTCGGACTAACGTAAAAAAATTAATAAACCCCTTTATCATAATAATTAATAATTTTTTTTTGAAACTAGTGTAAATTTTGGGTTCCTACTGTCGCATAAATTAATAATTTCATAAAAGTACAAAATATATTGCAGACATTATTCAAGAACTAGAAAAATACTTTAAGATGATAGTCTGCACAAGACCACCATATTTGATATGTTTTACTCTATCCTTCATCCTTTGAATTGTCCTCGAGAAGTTATTGTGATCAGTTTCTTATTGTAACCAAAATGTTTCAACTAAATTTAGCATTTGAACAGCCTTGCCTTATAATAAGCTATATTTGTAAGGAAAATTTTAAGGAGCTTACCAAGCAAAGTGAGATTCTTAAAGAGATTAAATGCTAAAGAGCCGTTGGAGGAGTTTGAATGACGTGAAACATTAAACATACACGTTTTCTAAGATAAAATAACAATTTATAAGATAAAACTCTTCAAATTAATAACCCCTCTAAATTAATACTCAGAGTGGGTCTCAAGAATATTAATTTTGAGAGGTTCCACTATATAAACATTTTCTTATTAGGGGGCTGTTTGTTTCCCAAAAAGTGACGAAAAATATCTAAAAAGCCCCTGACAATGTGGGTTCCATCGAGTTTTCCTACTGCGCGCTGCTTACTTCGAAACGTTATTGTGTGAACCCCACCTTTAACTCAGCAAAATAGATAAATAATACACGAATAGTGCAATATCAGAGTCCTCTTTGTTTTGAAAAAAAAAAAAAAACCCTCGTAATCTGATAGCGTGGGCCTATGTGTTTTCGTCTCTCTTTGCCGTCGGCCAAACAGTCCCTAGCCTATTTTATTAAGAAACCCATTATCGCTATCGGCCCATATTCTGATTCAAGACGGAAATTGGGGCCCTCGTCAACATCACGCGAGATCTTTTTACTACTCAATTAGGGCAGTCTAGTGCTGAGACTTTTTGCTATTTACAGTGCTTGGGTTGCTATTTGTGCAAGCATGGAGGGGAAGTTGTTTGATGAAATGCCTCTAAGAAATTTGTCTCGTATTTTGAATGCCTTTCTTCGAGTCAACTACAGAATTTGACTCTGTGACAATAATGCTCATTCCTATTGTATGCTTTTTTTAAAATCTCAAGTGGGGTCTTCGAATCTAGCAAGGTAATTTTCATGGAGAAAATTAAGGCTTCTTTATTTTCTGAGAAAAAAGATTCTGAATTGGGCAATAATTGGTCAATTGCTGGCAATTGCCTTCATTCTTTTTCCCCTCGTGCACAGGTATCGCGAATGATTTAGTGTTGACGACATGCTGCGCCAAAGGCCATCTCAAGTACAAGTTTTAAACTTTCCTGGAATTTAAAATGTTCTGTTTCTTCTATTAGTATTATTACTTGTTCTTTCCAGTTCCGTAGTTGAATCCTTGTGGAGTTCGAACTAGAACTATTTGTAGGCTATTTCGAGTGATAATAGTAATTGCAAAGAAGAGTTTCTAAAGCCACTTAAAGTAGTTTAGTCAAGATTGGAAATTAGTTAATTGGCTACATTGTGCGTATAAATAACAGTTGAAGAAATATCTAATGAAATGATACTAACTGGTTTGGCTCTAAACAGTGAGAATAACTACAAGCTGCTCCGCATAAGGTTCTATTATGGCTAGCTTTCTTCTGATTCATATACATGTGGTAAATGCTTTGGATATACTTATTGCTGCTAAAATTAGACATGATATTGATTTTTCTAAAATCTCTGATGTTACTGGTAACTGGTAAGCATGGACGATTTAGGTACTAATAGGAACATGAGGCTGGGGAAGTGGGATCATCCTACAGGTGATATAAGCTAAAACAACGATTACCCTTATTCACAACTCATTTCCGACTGTCTCTTAGAGTCTTAGTTATTCCTGCTATAAAGAAAAGGAGTGATTACATGTCTTGTCTACCTTGTGCTAATCAGCAGGTAATCGACATATTATGATGTGATATTTGCTTGGTATGTCATATGAAATTTATTGAGTACGTAGGTAAAATCCTATCTGACTAAGGAGGAATAACATATGATGAAATGTGTCGTAAAACTGTAAACTAATGTGACAAGGATATATTAAGTATCCTCCATTACAGGCAGTACGCTGGATAAGATCGAGCTGCTACTCATGCTACTTAAGATAAATCATGATTTATGCTCATGCTGATTATGCAAGCGGCGCCAATCAGATAATGCCTAATATAGGCTATATGTTTATTTCATGCTTTTCAGCTTTGCATGCACATCAATTGGAAGTCTTATCTCCAAAGCAGTTTCCTTTACATCAAAATGAGGTTTGTAGGTGTGCAATGCTGACAACATTTTATACCCTTTTGTGACTAGCAAAACATAGGGCTTATTGATATTAATTATAAACGACCAGTTGACTAGAGTAAAACATACCTAATTTAATCTCTTGCAACCAAGGACCATTATTCCAAAATTATCTTGGAGCATGACTCTAAAAGAAGGAGAAGGATGATAGATTGCTAATAGGAAATTACATTCATCTCTAAAAAATATGGAAGTAAAAGCACCAAGGAATGCTTTCTTTTTTGGGGGATTGGTAGAAAGCATTTGGCTATCACATATACTTGTTTCCATATTTTTTGATAGCTAGAGTGTTATTTCTTTTACAAAGGATCAAGCGAATCACCAAAACTCTAGACCAGAAGATAGAGATATGTATACTTTGAAGAAAAAGATGTATCTGCTGAAGATAGGCATTAATGTTAACTTGTTAACCCGTCAGATATATTGCCCAACCCAGTTTCTATTAGAAGTCTAGGTTAGCTTGGACTTCATTGGAGTTATTCATTATTGATGACTCGATGCAATCCAAAGTGGAGAGTTTGATAGGTACTTGGATGGATACTGAAGGTGAAGGGATCTTTGGTTGAACCGCTGAAGATATATGTAATATTAGATAAAATGGAGATAGGAGTTGGTTACTCACTAAATTGAATCTTTGATGTATCTTGTAGGAGTACTAATCAGTAAAGTTATGACGGTGAGATGTTTGCACTATTGTATGTAAGAGTTCGAGGACGTAGAAAATGGTTTCAAGCCACCAAAACTGAGAGGTCCATAAAGACCCTTTGAAATCCTAATAAGATATCGTGAAACTCTCTCTCAACTTCGGCCATGGACACATCAGGACTTTCTGGCCATCTTGCCCTTTACCAGTATACTTCTAGATGTGGTAGTACAACTTATTCTCACTCTTCCATTTGATTTATACTTGGACCGCTATTTTATGAACTGCTTACATTTTAAATTTATTGAGTGTATAAACTGTTTTTTAAGTCTCATAACCCTAATTTAGAAATAAGTGCAAAGCTCGAAATCTAACCTCAGTATATATGTAATTCAAATCCTAGACTTAGTGTAAATTGTATCGCAAGTGCCAAAGTGTCAAAAGTATATAAGAAAAAGAACTAGTTGAACAAGAAAAACAGTATTTAGAACCTAGAAACTTAGAACTTACTATATCATTATAACCTAGAATGTCGTAGCTGCATACATTCTCTGCAAAAAATCGCATGGATATGGCTTTGATGACAGGATACATTTTGCACAGTGATACTACACCTTTTAGAGCAAACAAAAAGATGTCACATAGCCTGGTTGCATAAATAAGTAGACATAATTTTACTGAAATTTGAACAATAAATTCATGACTCAGACAAAGATATAACAAAAGTGTACAGTTTATACTAGATATTCTATTCTATAAAATATCATCAGAACTGCAATATCCACCAATTAACATCCAAGAACTTATCATTCACATAAATTAGAAATGCACATACTCTCACATAGCAATCAATGATGGAAGAATGTGGATTTATTGATACAAGATATGGTATGGAGTCAATGTGTGACAATTATTGGAAACCTCAAATACAATATTGGCAAGAGGAGATCCATACACACATACAAACAAAATATGCAAGCACCAAAGGGTTAAATAAAACATGAATGGGTTGGGTGTTAAAATAATATTTCAAGGTGTTAAAATAATATTTCAAGTTATCCAAATTAAGCATCAGACGAAATAATTAGCAAAGTACAGATTATATAAGCACAGCCACAGATTATAATGATGAAGGCCATCATTCAAGTTTCAGAGTAGGTTTTAAGGATCACAGGTCATAATGATCTTATTCAGTTGGATAAGCATCAAATTAGTTGAACATATCCATTTTGTATGTACCACATATGAAAGTTTATCTATTTGTCACTAGTTTTTAAGGATCACCGTCTTGCAGATAATGCTTCTCATTAATAAGCTCAAACAAGATTAGTGTCTGATGCACAACCTTAGGATATTATTCCATTAATATTCACCATCCGACCCAGGATTGCTGCTTGCTAAAGGATGCTTACTTTTTTCTCATGGACTAGAGACTTGGATAAAATTTTACTTGAAGGGGAATGGTTAGAATGATAGGGTTGACATTCAATGATTCCAATGACCATCGCTGAATTCCAGAAGAGTAGCAATATCTCCAAAAATGTTTTTTCAGATTGTGTAACTCTTACATATGGCCTGCTATGCTAGTTCAGTCAGATTGCATCATGGTAGCTTTCAAAATTGATGGAGACATGCAGGCAAATATGCCTGCTATGATAGTTCAGTTAGATTGCATCCTGATACCAAAAGTTGATTGGAAGCGACTAGCTTTCAAAATTGATGTAGACTTTCAAGCAATGCCCTTGGTTAAGCATTCCATCTTAGGGGAAATTTCTTTGAAGGACATGAGAGGCACATGTGCACACAATCGTTAACAGAGGAAAATAAGTCTTTATTTAAATATAGCCAATATATTATGGAGCTGATTCTAACTAGAGGTAGAACAAGGGCCTTTTTAGAGTAGGGTTGATGAGACTTGGGAGATTCCTTTGTTGGGTTTGAACATGTAGTATCAGAGCTCCTATGCTTGAGAATTAGAAGACTTACCTGCGTGACTCAGATAGTGCAGTTTAAGGTATTCATCGATTATGTCGTTGGTATTTTTGGTTTCTTACCGTGAAACCCCTGGGGAATTGCCCACTCATTAGCACATTTACTCTTGCATGTTGTAAATCATTCCATTATGCCTCTTTCTCATGATTTGTGTATACCTTCAACATCATGCATTCACCCGTTCCATACACAGCCTCGTCAAGCTGCTTCTCCACTTCCAACAGCTATCTGTCAAGGCCATCACCGCAATGTTGCTTAAGATCGGTCCATCAAGTAAGATGATGCTTCTTCCTTAAGCTTTCCCTTGTTAACAGACACATACCAGAACAACTTTAACTCAAGGACCACAATTGACATTAGAAAGGAAAGATGACATAGAGGAACACTAAATGAAGATTCATGCCAATTGTTACAGTTCTCTGAACAGAAATAACAAATGAAGATTCATACCAGAGGTAGGATGAGATCTCTCGGAGCCAGGATGTCACTCATCTGGGTTCCCTGTGTGCAGCCTCTCTCCCCTTGTCTCCATCATCACTTTTACTGCTTTGCAAAACTTCAACGCAGTTTCTTGTTTGAATCTTTAGGAGCAGCCGAGGGAACAGAAGATAAAGGACTAAAGGGAGGAGCAAGTATGAACCTATACATTGGCAACAGCGAACTTGGCTTAGATCCATCCGCACAAAGTATAAATTTCTAAACCAGTGCATGCATATCCAAAAGAAGAAAGGAAAATTATGAATAAATCTGAATAAGGAAATTATGAATAAATCTGAATTAGTGAAACTTACCATACTACCATTTTTGTCTCACTTTTGTTTCTTCCCATCTAGGAGGAAAACTAGTGACAGACCTTTCGTAAAGATTGCAGAACACAAACATAAGAAAAGAATCTGATTCCTTACGAGAGCTGAATTTAACTCCAGTCATCCCTTTCCCTGTAAGAGACCTGCAATTTGGAAGAATGTCATAATAAGAAAGAAAAACAGGGAAAAGAAAGAATTAGAGTGATAGGAAGGGACGGGATTGATATAAGATTATAATAAATTGAAATATTAAATGTTTTGTATAATTTTATTCTTTCAGTTTATTAAAGTTCCTTCCACTGCAACAGAACTCCTAAGTTGTGTTGAGGGTTGAAGGGGTGTGTGTGTGTGTGTGTGTGTATGTATATGTGTGTGTGTGTGTCTATGTATGTGTGTAGACTTGGGTACATGCGGAAGGATTCGAGTCTGAGTCATTCCCCCTCAAAGTCAATCCCACGACATTCAAATACAAGATCAACTCCGTTGAAGTTGATCTACACTGTTTAAAGTAACAAAAAACCCAAAATCAAGTGTTTTGAATACTTTTTGCCCATCCATCACAAAATAGACGGCCGAAAATAATATTTTACTTAGATCTATGACTTTAGACATACAAATTCTCGATCCGACCATTTGATCATGATATAAACATTTAAAAAATCTCACACACCAATTTTTGTTAGGTTTCAAATATTATGCACCATTAAACTAGTCAACTCACTATTTAGGTTGTTCATTTTGTGCCTACTTGATGGATGAGAAAAAAGTATTCAAAATATTTGATTTTTGATTTTTAGTTACTTTAAACAATGTAAATCAACTTCATCGGAGTGGATCTTGTATTTGAATGCCGTGAGATTGAGTCTTACTGGGAAGGATTTAGACTCGAATCCTTTCGCATGTACCCAAGTCTATCCCAAATATAGTATAGACTTGGGTACATGCAATCCCACGACATTCAAATAAAAGATCTACTCCGTTAAATTTGATCTACATTGTTTAAAGTAACTAAGAATCAAAATTCAAATATTTTTAATACTTTTTGCCTATCCATTAAGTAGGCGCAAAATGAATGGCTGAGAATAGCATTTTATTTAGATTTATGACTTTAGACATATAAATTCTCGATCCGACCATTTAATCATGATCTAAACATTTAAAAAACACCACACACCAATTTTTGTTAGGTTACAAATATTATACACCGTTAACTAGCCAACTAACTATTTCGGTTGTTCATTTTGCGCCTACTTGATGGATGAGCAAAAAGTATTCAAAACACTTGATTTTTGATTTTTAGTTACTTTAAATAATGTAGATCAACTTAAACGGAGTGGATCTTGTATTTGAATATCATAAGATTGAGTTTGAGTGGGAAGGATTCGGGCTCGAATTCTTTCGTATGTACCCAAGTCTCTCTCTCTCTCTCTCTCTTATATATATATATATATATATATATATATATATATACTTGTGTCCTTCCAAAAGGATTTGAGCCCAAATCCTTCCAACTAAATACAACCCTCCAACATTCGAATACAAGATCTACTCCATTGAAGTTGATCTATATTATTTTAAATGTCTATAAACCAAAAATCAAGTGTTTTGAATACTTTTTGCCCATGCATCAAGTAGGGAAAAACCGGACGGCCTAAATAGTGAGTTGGTTAGATTAACTGTGTAAAATATTTGAAACCTAACAAAAATTGGTTTGTAGGGGTTTTTAAATGTTTAGATCATAATCAAATGGTCGGATTGAGAATTTGTATGTCTAAAGACATAGATGTAACCAACTCACTACTTTCGACTGTCCATTTTGCGCTACTTGATGGATGAGCAAAAAGTATTCAAACCACTTGATTTTTAGTTTATAGATACTTGAAATAATATAAATTAACTTTAACAAGGTCGATCTTGTATTCGAATGTCGGAAAGTTGTATTTGAGTTGGAAGGATTTATGCTCAAATCCTTTTGGAAGGACATAAGTCTATCTCTCTCTCTCTCTCTCTCTATATATATATATATATATATATATATATATATATATATATATATATATATATATATATATATATATATATATATATCTAACGCGCCCCTGCATGTCGAATTTCCTTTTTATGGGCTGAAACTTGGCTTTTTGCATAGTGGTATTTTTTATTTTAAATCCGCTTTTTAAATACATGCCCGGTGAAAATTGAATCTGATTTGCTCTGATACAATATTAAAACCATGCCACTGCACCAAAATTTTGAATTTGCAAGGATTGAGGATACTATATTTATATTCTAACAAGTTTCTTTCGAATTCAAGCAAAAATCTGCATGCGTGCGCACGTGTTAGGTGCAATATATTCACAATATAAGACATACATAGTAACTGTATCTTGTGTCCAAATGTTGTAGTAGACATGTCCAACACCCTGTGTGTGTAGAGAGTACATTGTATTAGTTCTACATATCATGGACATCAAAAGTAATAGTTTTTCAGGTTTACGTTACATAGACTGGGATACCAGTGATTGTTTATTATCATAAAGCTCTCTTGCTCCCAACACTGATTTCTCCTTAATTAGGTAAATATACTGCGATGCTAAACATAGTAATACTAATTTATTTGAAAGGTTAATTGCAGTACCCTCCCATATTATCTTAGGGTTGACACTTTACTCCCTCTAAACTAACATTTTCACTTTCTCCTCTCTGGCTAACATCTGTTAACTTTTCCATCCAACGGGAGTCACATGACCCCTTAAAATGCAGCCCAAGCATCTTAACATTAGTTAATGTTAACTATTTTGAAAAAGAAAAGGACCCACCTAAAATTATGGTGTTAATTTTTTTTAGTATATATAGAGATATGAATCTCAGGTCGGCTCATTTTTTCTGAAAAAAAATGAAAAAAATGAGATTAATTAATGTTAAGATGGTTAGGGGCGTTGTGGGAGGCACATGACCTTCGTTGGATAGAAAAGTTAGGTTGTTAGCCAGAAGGGGGTAAAGTGGCGAAAACGATAGTTCAGGATGTTAAAGTGCCAAACCTTTGATAGTATAAGGGGGTTAACTGTAATTAACCCTTATTAGAATAGCTAGTTTATTTCCAAGTCTTCCGACTTGGATTAAAGTAATGATAGGGCACAATTGGTTGTATTCTTTCACCTGGTAACACAGGAATTGTACAGAAGAGTATTAAATATATCTATATACATCTTACGGTCAGTGTTCTAAATATCTCCGATATGACCCCGATATTGCGCTGATATTGCGTTTACGGCACCTAGCCGCAATGATTTGGCACATCCAAACCGATATAGCGATTTTCACCCAAAATCGCTGATAAATCAGCATGGACCCGATATATCGGCAGCAATTTCGGCGATTTTGGACCCGATATAGCGTTCACACTCAATTTCTAGGTTAGATATTTGGGTAATTCGAGCGATGTGGCAATATGACATTTGTGAAGATTCTACATTTGGATATTGATTATGCATTTATAAGCTTAATGCAAGCTATCGAGTTAAGTATATCTTAAACATATAAGTATGATGTTTTATATAGCTTTATATAATTTATGCATATATTGTCTTATTGAGATGCAATTTAAGACAAGAAGATATGTATATTTACAGTCCGATTTTGACATCCGATTTTTGAAAATATCCCCGATATGTCCCCGATATATCCCTATCCCCGATAATTTTTCCCGGCCGATGTAGCCGCTGTGGCCGCCATTTAGAACACTGCTTACGGTAAAAGGGACTAAAATTATACGGAACACTGCGAATAGAGTCAATGTTGCATTCTTTACCCCTCCTTTGAAGTTTTTTTTTTGGGGAAAGAACAGGGTCTCAAAATCGAAAACCCAATTCCTATGTATATATGAATTTATTTTTCCCTCTTCCAAAGAATTTGAAACTCTACTATTAGTTTAATCCTCATCTACGTTCCTAAAACTCTCAACTCTATTAAACCCTTTCTTAAAAGTTAGCTCATGTTTAGTGGGAAAAAAGTTACATTATGCTCCATCGCCAAAAAACCACACAGCACTTTGGTATTTGCTAATTAATGATTGGGAGTCATGAAATGAAAATTTCTATACACTAACGTAGTAATGCTCCTCCATGTTGTTCCGCTGCCCTAAGGTGGAAACTACATCCAATTGGTGACATGCGTCTTAGCATATTTTCATGATTATATAAATGGCTGAAACTTCATTTGCTGACCTCAGAATTGTCAAGATTGGGGTACTACTGTACTTGTACTCAGGTTCTTCATGTCAGATCATGAATCAAAGTGTGGATCATGGGATTCTTTCCTTTCTGGTTTTTCTTAAACCTATCATAAATAATTTTATAGAATTGGTATAAAGCAGTGCATCATTAATTATCAATGAGATGGCATTAAAGAGCAATTCATATTGCATAATCTGCTAAGCTTCAACCATTATTTGTTTGGTTTACTATGTAAAATGGAAATCAATCCATTTCACAATGTTGCCATGCTGAATTAAGTTAAGAACATCCTTTCAAATAAGAACTCAAATTAAAGAGGGGAGAGAAAACTTAAAAGGGAAAATACTTATATGATTTTATAACTTTTCCAAAGATTCAGTTTCCATTTCAAACCACTAACTACATTTTAACATATGGACTCAAGTATTAAACAAATATAGTAGAAGCTTCAATTAATTTTTTACATCAGAGTACTTCGACGAAGGACACATATCCTTGTGAGATACATATCTGATACTTGAGTGATACGTGTCAGATCTCTTAACCTATCCTAAAATTTGCAATGTATTCTAAACATACTAGAGACATTAAATATGTCTTCGCGACTAAGAAGTAAAAATCTAATATTTAAATCATGGGCTTATAGTTCTATTATTTTTAGTTGCACTACATTTATATTACTTGTCCAGTTTCTTAATAAGAAATTCTTAACAAGGAATGTGATCGTTTACATCAATAATGTATTAACCAAAAAGATATTTCATATCATCCAAGATATTCTGTTTTTTAAACTGTTATACCTTACAAAGTCATGGTACATACAATTTATGTTGCACGGACACGGTCACTCCGACATGGACACACACACGTATACGTGACAAATTCTTAAAATACATACGACACGTGTGTCCAACACGACACGTCTCCATGATAGGAGTGTCCGTGCTACATAACATACAATGAAGATTAACACTCACATACACAAGTATAATATTATTATTGGCATACTCACGAGGTCACAATTATCCACATACCCATACCATGTAATGTCTCTATAACATATTCATATTTAAGTTTCTTGCATTATGTGTGTGTTTGTGTCTATGTGCATGCATGTACACAAAACACAAATATATTTATATACTTTCTATCATATCAATATCGTGCCCATGATCTAGTTTGAAGATTAGCCTCGTCGCTGTGTCTTGCCTGTATCCGTGTCCACGTCCATGCTTCATGGAAGAAACAAAAGTCTCTTAAAGCCTCTTTTTGTGCTAACAGACTGTATTGGGGAGTTATAATCTAATATGGTAGGCAGTGAGATTCTGAGCTAGTTGGACTAGTTCTCGTGGAAATGTCTGGAGCAAGGTGAAGCACAAAACACCAATGAGTATCATTTGCTTTAGGATATTGCACAACAATTGCCCTCCTGCCCTCCTGCATAGCATGCGACACTTGGGGAACTCATAGGCCATAGATCTCCGACTTAAGTTTTTGTTTTTAAAACACCCCAGACTCTAATTTTATCCCTTTCTCAGGAGCCTGAAGAGATCTCTAGTATGAGCTTCACATGATTCTTGTCATATAAATGACATCATCTAAACGATGAGTCAAACTGAAAGGGTGATATGTGGCTGGATTTAATGTAATATTTTTTCCTTTTATTTTCTTATGAACAAATGAACTTTCTTTCATAGGAGTCCTTGGATCGCAAGAGCCACATTTCGAATTGTAGGATCTTAAGATCCAAGAAATCTGATGACTTGTTTGGATCATGTATAAAGATGTGTATAATGAATTGTCGGTTCCTGACTAAAATGTTTGCTTCTTTCTCTGAGAAGAAAATTGCCTACCCTTATGTGACTCTTCACAGGACCTTGATCTTTTAAAAATCACCATTTATGATTAGATATACATTTTTAGGTATTATGCTCTTTGTCTGTTATCACCTTGCTTCTTATGTCTTTGAGTTCTTTGCTACTTAAGGCGGGATGGATAATTTTTGTTTGTCAAGGGGGAATGATCACCACTATGAAATTTGCCAAAACATGGAGATACCGTCCCCAAATTCTAGTGTGGATCTCTTACCTTTACTCTGGCATCAAATGAGAAGGTTTGGGATGATCTTTTTTTTTTTTTAAATTTTAAAACTGCCCTCTTTCTTTCTTTCTTTCTTTGCCAGGATTAAGTCTTGCTTGATAATTGAGTCCTGCTTAATAATTCGTTCTGTCCTTTACGTGTGGTCCTGTTTCTACATTCTGGAACTTCATGTCAAAAAACGGTCTAATGATTTATGGCGAATTGGCAATCAAAATTTCATGGTAGTCAGTGTTCTAAATGGCGGCCACAGCGGCTACATCGGCCGGGAAAATTATCGGGGATGGGGATATATCGGGGACATATCGGGGATATTTTCAAAAATCGGATGTCAAAATCGGACTGTAAATATACATATCTTCTTGTCTTAAATTGCATCTCAATAAGACAATATATGCATAAATTATATAAAGCTACATAAAACATCATACTTATATGTTTAAGATATACTTAACTCGATAACTTGCATTAAGCTTATAAATGCATAATCACTATCCAAGTGTAGAATCTTCACAAATGCCACATTGCCACATCGCTTGAATTATCCAAATACCTAACCTAGAAATTGAGTATAAAACGCTATATCGGGTTCAAAATCGCCGAAATTGCGGCCGATATATCGGGTCCATGCCGATTTATCGGCGATTTTGGGTGAAAATCGCTATATCGGTTTGGATATGCCAAATCATTGCGGTTAGGAGCCGTAAACGCAATATCGGCGCAATATCGGGGTTACATCGGGGATATTTAAAACACTGATGGTAGTGCATTATCTATTATCTTGCACTTAGTTTCCTTTGCTAGGAATTGCACTAACACCCGGAGGGTTGAGATAGAGGGGGTTAGTCTTGTTAGCCGCTTGTTGTAGAACTTTCTTATTGTGGAACTTTTTCAACATCTAGTAGCTGACTTCATTTTGATGCTAAAAGGCTTTGCTTATGGATGATGATCCTCTCCTCCATTTGAAAGTCCTACTTCCTTGCATTTATCCATTCATCGTTTGCGATTAATTATCTAACTATTATCTTTTAGATTGATGTTGAAGATGGAGGTTTTTCCATTTACCCTCTTCCCTTTAATTAGAGAATATTCATCCTTCTTTTCTATTTTAAGTGTTATTCTCTAGCCCTTTGGCTCACTTTGTTATAGCCTCTTTGAAGGTTGTATTGTGAGCATATGCCAAAACATAACTGGGGGCAAAACTAGTTAGAAGAGGTTCCAAAAAGTTGCTTGGCTTAACAATTGGCCTTATGTGGACAACTAAAGTAGACAATTAAAGGGTCCTGATCTCACAAATATGAGATTATTCCTGGGTTACAACACCAAATGCTTCCTAGGTCACTGTGCTTTATGTCTTTTATGGAAAGCCAACACAAAATATAGGAACACTATAATTATTTTGAAATTGTTATATCATGCTGTACAATCAAACATTTACTTTAATAAACTACACTTACCATCGGAAACATTTCATTCTCCCTCATCATCTAGCAAAAGAATAACAATAAGCGAGTATAGACATAGTTATTCACAAATATGAGATTTATTAATGGCATAATGCTTCCTAAGTCACTATGCTTTATGTATTTTATGGAAAGCCAACACGAAATATAAAAACATTATATATAATTTGAAATTGTTATCATGCTGTACAATTTAATATTTATTTTAATATACGACACGAACCATAGGAAACATTTAATTTGTCCCTCATCATCTAGCAAAAGAGTAACAATAAGCCAGTACAGAAATAGTTAATTGTATATATAAAGCATACCATATGAGAACCAAAACATGTAAATAACACTAAAAACAATTGATACTTAATTGTGAGCACCTGTACTTAAATTTGTGTACAACAACTTCAACAATTGCATATATAAATATTCCTATTTTTCTTTATCCTAACTTGATAGATAAATTCTAATTATCCTGTGATTGCTCTTGAGAGAGTCTCTCTCTTGTTCTTTAGCCAGTACTGCAATGATGCAAAGGTAAGTTGAGGTTATATTTGAAAAGATATCAGTATATCACAACAAGATACTTTTAGTATTGTATAGCATGAAATATATTTCTTTTCTTCTACTTCTGCATTCTCAGTTAGGAAGTATACTGATCATTGCTTTTGAAAGTTGTATGTATAAAATATACAAAAAGATCCATAAACTAATCATAATTCTATGAGTAACTATGCTTGCAGAATGAATTGGCAATGCAACAGAGTGCATGCATATAACATGTAATAATAAGTGGATGTTTTCACGTTCTGGAGAGCATCCAATTAGAAGAAGTCGTGCAAACTAAACAATGTTATCACATGATGTCCTGTTGTTTGCATTATTGCATAACATGTCATGGATAAAACACACAGAAACATGACATAGAGTAGTAGGAGATAAAGGCTCAGACAATAGCTCACTCATTCATGTGATCATCATTCCTTTTAGGATAGAAACGTCTTGCCCACAGATGCTTCCCTCTCGTCATGAACTTTACCTTTGGATTGCCGTTCAAGACATGATGGACAGTAGCCAATGAATAGAAGGAAACATGAGCGAACAGAGGGGGCCTATTCCCTTTTGGTTTCTGAATGGTCACCAGTTCCACATCCCCGTAGTTCCTTCACAAGTTAAAGTAAAGTTAGACATTTATTGCTATAGAAAAGGTTTCAAAATGTAGATTTTGAGTGATACACATTTACTATACATACGAGTAACGTACAATGAGATGTGACATTTTTCTACTTACTATCTGCACATGTGGCTAAGTTTGTATTTTTTTTTTTTTTTTTTGAGAAAAATACAGATTTTCCTGTCAGATTATGATTGTGTATATCTAATCCTCTATTTGCTTATTTATCAGGTTGTCAATAAGCCTACATCCACTGACATTATCATATACAATTTGATAGATATTCACATAGGAGAAACATCAAAGGGGAGAAAGGGGAGGAAAAACTAAGAAGAGGAAGAGGAGAAAGGGATACATTTCCCCAAGATAGAAACTGCGGACTGAGCGTAGCATCTAAGACCTTGAGGTTAGTACCATTTTACAACAAACAATGGATTTTTTGTCCTAACATGATATCTGGTAAGTTGAAAAAATAAATGATTAGGTAGTATGCCTACAGAAATATGTCATATGAAAATTGTCCCACAATCATCTTAATAATTAATCATATAATCTTTATCTATTATATCCACAATATGCTGTCTTTGATTTAGTCAGGTAATTTTTTTTCTTACATATGCTCTCTACAATTCCAAGAAATTTTCTTCCCTGGAGTTTTTTTTTGGGGAGCATGAATTATTCTCCACCTCCTTAATCTTAAATAAGGTATTCCATTGAAGAACAATTCCTTCTTAATTGACCATGGAAGCCATTCTTCTGGAGTGGATTGTTTTATGGTATTCCTTGCATCAAATTTCATATTGGAAAAAGAAAATAATTTGTTATCCTAGACTATTTCATGAAACTGTGTCTTATGGTACCTGCCTTTGATTTTACTTAGGTGTGTTTGCTCTTTGTGATTACTTTGTCAAGCAGTCAATTCACATGTAGACTATGTAGCATTGAGAATTCCATGGTGAAGCCGTATCATGTCATACACATGTCAAAAATATCAGACACGAGTTTCTGTTTTCTGTATACATTTTGTAAGGTCTACAAAAATTTTCCAAAGTAACTGGCCATCAGACCCTTTGTCACTGAAAATTTTGTAGACCTTAATCGAATCCTCAACATTCCCTGCTCTCGCCCATGGTATTAGCATTACATGATAAAGGATCATTGAAACCATCAACCAAACATCAAGCAAGTCCTAAATTTTCAATGTAACATCTTCAAGGATTTTAAGGGTCAACTATGGGTAATCTAATGATGTATATCAATAGTTTAATCTGGATTTATATATCCACAAAGTTCTATTCATTCATTTTTGAAGCATCTGATGACCAAGCTCTTAACTTCTCACTTCACAAACTCGAAGAATACATTTCTGTTGGAAAGTAATTTATAATTTTCTAGTGTTCTCTATCATAAAAGTATATTTTGAAACATTTTTGTTTTAGAATAGGGTTTTTTTTAGATATATACCCCACAAATCTTTTATATTTAGAAATTTACCCTCCAAATCATTGATATTGCCTATGGACCCTTTAATCTTTGAAACAAAAAAAAATTACCCTCCCAATTGTTACTGTTTAAGAATAAAAAAATATTTCTTTTTCTGTTGTTAAAAGTACTATAAATGACTAATCTACCCTTATATTCTAATTCACACCCTAATTCTAACCTACTTCTTCCTTCTCCTGCATTTCTGAAATGAAACTTTCCAAAAAAAATAAAAATTCAATCCCCAACAAAGAAAAAATGATTTTGGCGGACATGGAGAGGTTGAAAAAGGGGCGGATTCTTTTTGGGGGAAGAGGAGAGAGGGGGGAGAGATTCGGTGAAGACGAGGAAGATGAGAATGACAGTGAAGAAGAAAAAGCAGGCGAAGTCGAGGAGGTTCCATTGGCGATGAGGGCCGTTGCTGTGCTGAGATGGGGGCAAACTCACTTGAGCCATGACTTTCTGCTCCTTATTACTGCCCTGCTCTATTAAAACTCAAATCGAATATGAAGTGTTAGAATAGTTATTGGGCTATTGGTTATTGTGCTATTGGGCTTCTACCTAATAGTTCCATACCCATCATTTGTATTATATATGTATTGTCTCTCCTTCATTATTATACAATTCTTTTTGAGGGTTTCTATTTCTCTACGTGCTATCAGAACAAGAGAAACCCTAATCCTAAAATTTACCATTTCAAAATTCACCTCCCTCAAAATTTCTCCTTCCTCCAACATCAGCCTTTTCAACTTTCATCGTCTTCTTTTTTTCTTTTTCTTCAGTTTATTTTCACTTCAAATTTAAAAAAGAAAAAGAAAAAAAGAGGTTACTGTTCACGTGAACAGTAATGCATCGGTACTGTTTACGATCTTCAAGAGGTGCCGCAAGCCCTCCAAGGGCTCCAAGAGGGGCCACCACCTCCCAATCTATTGCCGCAAACACTCCATTTTCTCTAACAAGTGCCGCAGCTACTTAAAAATCAAAAATTTAAATCTGATCTGGTTTTTTATGCTCTACAAGCCTATCTGGTGAGATCTGATTTGTTTACTACTCAAAATCAGATTTTTACATCTGATCTGGCTTCTTTTATGCTCTACGAGACTTCTCTGGTGAGATCTGCTTTATTTACTGCTCAAAAATCAGATTTGTACGTCTGATCTAGCTATTTAAGGCTGTTTATGCTATCTGGTAACTAAGTTACTTGTTTCTCTTCATTACTGACTATTTACTGCTACTACTAGCCATCTTTCTGGTGATTCTATAACTGGCTACGATGTCGGCTATCTCAAGTACTTCTTCCTCTCTTGTTCCTCCATCTTGGCTCTCTGATGATACTGCTTCTATTCTCTCGGATACTACCTCTACACCTTCGGTGCTCTTACTGTTCAAATATCACAAGACGAGTATGACAGGTTGTGTCAACTCGAGTTCTATCAGACAGGTCATTCATCAACTCATCCATCTTTTTCAGTTATGAATGCTTATATTACCTCTCCTCACAGACTTTGGATAGTAGATTCAAGAGTCACATCTCAGATGATAGGTATTAAGGACAAATTCACCTCTTTACATCTTTCCACTCACTTTTCTACTGTTAACATTGCTGATGATACACAATCTCCTCTCCTTGGTGATGGGGTAGTTCAAACTACTCCATCCTTGAACCTTAAAAAATGTGTTATATGTTCCAAAATTTCCTGTAAGTTTGTTATCCATCAGTCAGTTTACCAAATAACATAATTACAGTATAACCTTTTTTCTTTCTTACTGTGTCTTACAACTGGGAGGAGGATTGGTTCAGTTCGTGAGAGAGGAGATATGTACTATTTGGATGACAGTGTTCCCCTACTGGCTTAGTTGTAGGTCAGCCTGATCCTATTCTACTCTGACACTGGCGTTTGGGCATCCCTCATTGTAGAAGCTTCGGTCGGTAATTTCTGTCGAGTCTTCTTTCTCTACACTTGGTTGTGCGTCTTGTGAGATGGGCAAGCATACTCAGACCTATGGCATGGATTACTTTGAGACTTTTTCACAGTTGCTCGACTGAACTCCATTCGAATTTTATTTTCTGTTGCCGTTAACATGGAGTGGCCCTTATTTCAACTAGATGTCAAGAATGTCTTTCTCTATGGGGACTTGAAGGAGCAAGTTTATATGAAGCAACCTCCAGGGTATATTGCTCAGAGGGAGAATACTGTCTGTAGACTCAGGAGGGCGATTTATGGACTCAAACAGAGTCCAAGGGTATGTTTTGAGAAGTTCAGCATAGTTATCTCTGGTATTGAATTTGCTCATTGTCATTCAGATCACTCAGATGTTTGGTCGTCGTACTAAGACTGGCTCAGTGATACTGACAGTGCATGTTGATGACATTTTGCTAACTAAAAGTGACTCTGTGGCTTAGCAGAAACAAAAGAGTATCTCAAATGACATTTTGTGATGAAGGATATAGGGAAGACAAGATAATTTCCTTGAGATTGAAATTGCTTATCAAAAGCATGGTTTACTTCTATCTCAGAGGAAGTATACACTTGATCTCCTTAAGAAAACTAACATGTTGGGGTGCAAACCTCTAGCACTGCAATGAAAGCAAATGTGGATTTATGGTGTGATAATTGTCATTTACTTGATGACCCTGTACAGTGTAGGAGATTAATTGGAAAGTTGATCTATTTGACAGTTACTAGGTCTGATATAACCTTTGCAATTAGAGTACTGAGTAGGTTTATGCATCAGCCTAGAGAGGTTCACTGGACAGCTGCTCTGAGGATTCTTGCCTATATCAAAAGCTCTCTTGCAAAAGGTTTGTTGTACAAAAAAAACATGGACATGTTCGTATTTATGGCTATTCTGACTCAGGATATGCTGGTGACAAGGGAGATAGGAAGTCTGCTACTGGTTATTGCACATTCGTTGGAGGAAATCTGGTGACATGGAGGAGTAAGAAATAAGATATTTCTAAATCCAGTGCAGGGTCTGAGTATAGAGCCATGACACATACTACTTGTGAAATGATGTGGCTGAAGAATCTGTTATTGGAGTTTGGTTTTCGTCATCTTGGACCCATGTCTTTGTTTTGTAATATCAGTCTGCTATCTATATCGCACAGAATCAGGATTTCCATTAGAGGATTAAGCATATATAGGTTGACTGTCATCTGGTCAGATATGCATGAACCAAGAAGGTGATTTCTCTCCTGTTTACTCTATTTTCAAAGCAGTTAGTAGATCTGCTTACCAAAGTAACTTCTTCAAAGGTGTTTTCTGTCTTATGTAGCAAGTTAGGCATGATTGACATTTATGCTCTAGCTTGAGGGGGAGTGTTAGAATAGTTATTGGGCTAGTGGTTATTGTACTACTGGGCTTTTACCCAATAAATCCATTCCTATCACTTGTATTATATATATGTATCGTTTCTCCTTTATTATTAATCAAGTCCTTTCGAGGGTTTCTATTTCTTTATATGAAGCAATCACAGATAAGAGATAATTGAAGAGATTTATTAAAGCCCGTCACTGCACTAAAACTCTGAAGGTAAGGTGCGTGTTGATTTATATTTTAATATACCCCCGTGGTCGAACACCCTTTTTATTGGTTGAAACCTAGGCTTTTCACTGTAGCAGTATTTTTTGTTTTAAACCCGTTTTTAAATGCGTGTTGGTGAAGTTTGAACCTGGGTTTGCTCTAATATCATATTAAAGCCCTTGTCCCTGCATCAGAACTCTGAAATTAACGTGAGGGAGGGTTGAGGATTTACATTTTAACCAGATTAAATATAGAGATCCATAATCTCATATTTGGATCATGGAGAAAAATAAATAGGAAAGTGAAAAGCATTGATTTGTTTGGTGGAGACGCACTGAGAGTGAGAGGGAGGTGAGGGGAATTATTTAGATTTAGATTTGATTTCGAGAGAGAGAAAAGTAAAGAGAGAGGATTATTATTGAAACATTAGAGAGAGCGGAAAGGGAACATGGGAGTGAAGTGGACTGGCAGTACATTTTTTATTTTTGTTTTCTACAGTAAAAGCGTGGCTGCTGGAGTCTGGACAGTCTGCCAATCTCGCTTGCAACCTCTCTCTCAATCTCTTTTATTTTTTTCTTTCTTTTTAAATGAAATATATGTGTTAAGTTATTAGTATTTGGATTATTGGGTTATTGGGTTATTAGCCATATTTACCCATATACCCTCCTTGTCTTCTATATATATCTCTTGTAACTCTCTTTTACCTATATGCAATCATCTTTTAAGGATTTTTTTATTTCTCTACATGGTATCTCAGTAAGGAAAACCCTAATCCACCACCTTCTTCTCCAAATTCTTTCTCAAACATCACTCTCCTATCCTCCATTACTGTCGCCACCTCTTTCATATATTGCCACTTCCTCTAAAACCTTAAAACCTCCTCTACAAGTGCCGCATCTCATCAAAACACTGCCGCTGCCTCCTCCAAGTGACCACCAAGTGCCGCCACCTCTTCCACAAGTGTTCCAAGTCTTCTACAACTCCCTAGCACTGCCGCCACCTCCTCCAAGTGCTCCAAAGAAGCCGCCACCTCTTCCACTTCCTCAAGAAGGTGCCGCCACCCCCTCAAGTGTCACCTCATCAAAAATCTGATTTTTAAATTTGATCTGGGTTTGTTGATGCTTTACAAGTCTTATCTAGTGAGATCTGATCTGTTTACTACTCAAAAATTAGATTTTTACCTCTGATTTGACTATTTACATCATCTACAAGACTTCTTTGCTGAGATTTGCCTTGTCTGCTGCTTAAAAATTAGATTTTTAGATCTAATCTGGCTTTTTTAAGGCTATCTATGCTACTATCTGGTAACTAAGTTACTTGCTTTTATCTATTACTGGCTGTTTATTGTTACTCTTGGCTATTTTTCTGGTGATTTCTCTGACTGGCTATTGTGTCTGAGATTACAAGTTTATCCTCCACTATAATCCCATCTTCGATGGTTGAAACTTCTGTCCCCAAGACGATGTTGGGGACTACGATGAAATTGAATGGCTCTAACTACCTATTATGGGCGCAGGCGTTTCACATATTTATTGGCGCTCAGAACAAATTTTTCACCTCCTACAACCTCCACCGGCTGATAAAGATCTCACATATGTGACTTGGCTTACTGGAGATTATTCTGTGATGACATGGCTTCTCAACAGTCTGCAGGAGAAGATTAGTGGTAGTGTCATGTTTTTGACTACTGCTAAGGATATATGGGATACACTGAAAGTGATATATGGTAATGAGAAGAATCTCTCGAGGGTGTTTGAGATCTATGAGCTCCTGTTTGAGCTAAAACAGGGAGACAGATATGTGCATGAGTTCTGTGGCAAACTTAAAGGTCTAATTGATGAGCTAGAGATGCATCAATCTGCTGTTACTAATGCGACGACACTGAAGGGGTATCGTCAGGATCTCGCAGTGTTAAAGTTTTTATCTGGCTTGAGTTCGTACACTACGATCCCAGGTGCAGGGTCAGATTCTAAGAAGAGGATAGTATTCTCACGTTGACTGCCACCTTCTTGAGAGTTATGCGAGTATCTATTGGAGCTGATGTTTCCTCCGTACTATCCACTGAGCAGTCTGCCATGATTTCTAGACATAACAGAGGACGTGGTTGTGGCCGCAATTTTGGAGGATGAGAATGTGGATTTGTTTGAGGTGGACGTGGCTCATATGGAGGCAGACAGATTGGCTCTGAGAAATGACTCCGATAATGCAGGCACTATGGACGCAGTAATCACATCTCCGAGAAGTGCTGGGAGAAATTTGGTCGATCAGAGTGGGCACAGCTATCTGAGTCTGATTCTTCTGCTCTGCATAGCACTCCTCAGGACTATTTGTCCAATTCCTCCACTCTTCCTGGATCTTTCACTATTGTACTGACACTGGGGGAGTATGATCGATTTCGACAATTAAAGTTTTCTCAGAACAATCTTTTACCGACTCATGCATCAGCTTCAGGTATGAACGCCTATATTGTCTCTCCTCAAAAGCCCTGAATATTAGACTCTGGAGTCTCATCCCATATAACAGGTATTACACAAAAGTTTATTTTCTTAAATATATCCACTTGCCACCCTTTTGTTAAAATTACTGATGGTACCCATTCACCTGTGCTAGGTAATAGATAGTTCAAGCTACTCCATCCTTCACTCTTACTGATGTCCTTTATGTTTCACGATTTTCTGTTTGTCTCTTGTCTATCATTCAGCTTACTAAACAAAATAACTGCAAAAAAACATTTTTTCTTTTCATTATGCGTTTCAGGACCTGTCGACTGGGAAGAGGGTTGGTTCAGGGTATAAGCGAGGAGGCATATACTATTTAGATGATCGAGTGACCCCTACGGGTTTGGTTGCAGGTCAGATCCGATTTTACTGTGGCATTGGCACTTGGGTCATCCTTCTTTACAAAAAATTCGGTCTGTTATTCCTGTCGAGTTCTCTATCTCTTTTTTAGGTTGTGAGTCATATGAGTTAGGTAAGCATCAACGTGCTACCTTTCAGAATCAAGTCAATAGTCGTAATAGTTCTGCTTTTGAGTTGGTCTACTCTAATGTTTGGGGTCCTAGTCATATGCCCCTATTAAGAATTTTAGATATTTTCTACTTTTTGTTGATGACTTCTTTCACATGACTTGGTTTATCTCCTAAAAGAGAGGTCAGAAGTGTCCAGTGTAATTGAGTCTTTCTTTAATGAAATAAAAAATCTGTTTTCTATTTCTGTTCATGTGTTTCATACTGACAATGCCCTGGAGTATGTAAAAAGGATGTATCTAGTTTTTGTTCCAAAAATAAAATTATTCATCAGACATCTTGTTCTCATATATCCCAGCAAAATGGAGTTGCTGAAAGAAAATATAGGCATATTCTAAAATTGCTAGAACTTTAATGATCCATATGAGTATTTCAAAATATTTATGGTCTGATGCTGTGTTAAGTACTTGTGATCTAATTAATAGGATGCCTTCTTCTGTTCTCAATAAAAGATATCTATTTTCTTATCTCTATGCTAACAAAACCCTTTTCTCTATGACTCCCCGTATTTCTGGATGCACTTGTTTTGTTCAAGATTTGTCTCTTGGGCTAAAAAAGTTATCTCCTAGATCTATAAAGTGTGTCTTCGGTGGGCATTTTAGAACACTATAATCCCTCTACTAGGAAGTATTTGCTGTTTGCTGATATCACATTCTTTGAGTCTGTTCCATATTTCTCTACACATGTTTCCGTCATCATATCTGAGACTGTTCCTCCTTCATTGTCTGTGCTATTGCCTACACCTACTGATATAGATTCTTTGCAATTGTCGCCAGCAGAAACTAAAATCCACCTGCATCAGAGCTAATTTGGGATTTTAGATACATCTACACTTATCGCCCAAAGGTTCCTGCCTCTGAACCAGTTCCGACAAACCCTCTCTAGCAGATGGTCCTTATCCACCATCAGCTTTTCCTTCTGATCTAGATGTTTCTATTGTCTTTTGAAAAGGTAAACGGTCTTGCAGTGATCACCTTATTTTGAATTTCATTTCTTATGATCACCTAAACCCTATTTTCGACAGTTTGCTCTCTTTGTCTTCTGAGTTTATATCCAGATCTTATACAGAGGCTTTAAAGATACTGCCTAGAAATAGGCTATGGATGAGGAGATGGAAGCTCTTGCTTCTGGAGGAACTTGAGAGTTGGTTTTAGCACCAACAAATGCGGTGGTTGTTGGTTGTCCCTGGGTCTTTACTTTAAAGTACCGCCCAGATGGATATGTGGTAGATATAAGGGCAGGCTCGTGGCCAAGTTATACTCAGACATACGACATAGACTATTTTGAGACGTTCTCGCTAGTTGTCAGGATGAACTCTATCAGGATTATGTTATCTATTGATGTTAACTTGTCATGGCCATTGTTTCAGCTGGATGTCAAGAACGTCTTCTTATATGGGGATCTTCAGGAGGAAGTGTATATGGAGCAACCTTCAAGTTATGTTGCTTAGGGGGAGACTAAAGTCTGTTGTCTAAAGAAGGCTATATATAGAGTCAAGTAGAATCTGAGGCGTGATTTGAGAAATCCAGTCTTACCATTTCTGGTATTGGTTTTTGTCGATGTCATTCAGATCACTTTGTCTTCGTTCGGCGCACAAGGTCTGGCATGGTAGTTCTGGCTGTTTTTGTTGATGACATTTTGCTGACTGGTAGTGACTCAGCTGGGATAGTGGAGATTAACATGTATCTCAAGCGTTATTTTGCGACCAAGGACATGTGACATCCAAAATATTTTCTAGGAATTAAAGTTGCACACCAAAAACACAGCGTACTTTCTCAGCGAAAGTATACTCTGAACCTTCTTGGAGAAATAAGATTTTTGGGATGCAAGCCTGCTAATACACCAAGGGAAGCCAATGTGGATTTATGATTTGATGATAGTCATACACTTGATGATTCAGGAAGATATAGGAGATTTATTGGGGAGCTGATCTATCTTATGGTGACTAGGCCAGATATAACTTTTACTGTAGGAGTTCTGAGTTGATTCATGCATCAACCCAGAGAGACCCATTGGTTAGCTGCATGATGGTTCTAGCTTACATCAAGAGTTATCCAGGAAAAAGGTTGGTGTATAGGAAACATGGACATGCACACATTTCTGAATACTCTGATTCTGGGCATGCTGGTGATCGAGGAGATATGAAGTCTACTACTGGTTATTGCACATTTGTTAGAGGAAATCTGGTGACTTAGAGGAATAAGAAATAAGATGTTTCTCGCTCAAGTGTTGAAGTTGAGTATAGAGTTATGGTTCATACGGCATGCGAGATGGTGTGGTTAAAAAATTTACTGATGGAGCTTGGTTTTAGACAGCCTGGACCCATGCCTATGCATTATGATAATCAGTCTGTCATCTAAATTACCCGGAATCTAGTGTTTCATGAAGGACCAAACACATTAAGATTCACTGTCACTTTATCAGAAATGCTTGGACTAAGTCACTAAGAAGGTGGCTATGTTCCAGTTCACATCATTTTCGAAGCAATTAGCTGATTTACTTATCAAAGCTGCCTCACCTGTGGTGTTTTCTAATTTTTGTAACAAGCTGGGCATGTTGGATGTCTATACTCTAGCTTGAGGGGGAGTGTTAACTATTAGTATTTGGGTTATTGGGTTATTATCCATATTTACCCATATACCCTCCTTATTTTCTATATATATCTTGTAACTCTCTTTTCCTTATATATAATCATCTTTTAAGGGTTTTCTATTTCTCTACAATATGAAATGAGGGTATAATCGGATATCATACAAATTTCATCCATAGACTTACATTGAGGGTAACTTTTTAACATTTCAAAGATTTGGAGGGTGTATAGGCAATATCAATGATTTGGGGAGTAAATTTCTAAATTTGAAAGATTTGAGGGGTACATACCAGAAAAACCCTTTAGAATATTTTTGCATGAAACTCAGTTAAAAATGTGGCTAGGCTTTACAACCTAGAAAAGAGTCTTGGAAATGAGTAGTAGAGTCACTTGTGAAATCAGTTTTCGTTCTTTGTAAATGGTTAGCATGGGAATGCAATCAACAAAGTGAGTCAGGAGTTAAAAAATAACAAGGAACAAAAGTGGATAGTTCGCACACCCTCTCCCATGTCCAGTCATGTGCAAAATTCCAATTAAAAAAAAAACTAAGCTGTTAATATTTCCATGTCTCTTTCTTGAGTCAATTTCTTTTTCTTTTCTTTTCGAAGACTAGTTATTTTCCAGCCTGCTAATCTTCCTATTGCACCATCAGTATTTAATATAAAATCCTATTTATTTTCAAAATTCGTCTTAGATTTCCATTATCAAACTATCCTCAAAGGCTTTGTTTCCTCTTTCATTCTAATTAGTTTCAGTATGGCAAATCCTCTGTCTACAGCATCCCTTTTAAAATGCTTGTTGCCATCTTTGATGGGAAAAACTATGTTTACTTGAATCTCCAAATGAAGACTCTGCATTTCCAAGATCTTTAGAAGCTTGTCAAAAGAGAGTACAAAGAATTCGAAGACATGGTCGCATTATGCAGGCAGGCCAAGAAGCAGTCCTCTTTATTCAACAAGTGGTAACCAAACTCCTAGAGTTGCAACTGCTTGAAAACCAAAAGCTGTATGTGATCACATGGAAAAAAAGAACTCAAATGATCATCCAAGGTTTTATATATCAGATATCAGGTTCATATCTGTTAGAGCTTTTCCGTATTGGATAGTCGATACGGGCGATATATCCAGGATATGGGATCAATATTGTTTGTCCATATCAGACATTATATATATAAGAATATAAATATTGATAATTTACAGGTAACTATAAAGTTATGTATGTCATCTATTTAATGAATATGTCACAACATGCATGATAAAGCATTCAAGACATGAAAGATATAAGCAAATGCAAGAAATTAAAATCACAAATTTGAAAAAAGAAAATTCTAAGTATATTTTCAACCAATTCATAATCTATATAGCATAAATCATGATAAGCTTATTACTTAATGGAATTAGATGAATGAAAGAAAGAATAGAAGTATGAAATTCTAACTCATTGTAAATTTAAGTCTTTGAGTATAAGACTTGCAAAAAGCAAAAGATACACATCAAAATTACAAAAAACAAATATAACTCGATATATAAACGTAACAAACTATAAAAAACATTGCATTCTAACCCCCAACTTTCCCTTAACAGCTAGGTAAAAGGAACATACATAAACAATAGAAGTTAATAATCATAAACTACAAATATTTAATAAATGCTCCAAGTCTCAAGTGCCTAAGTTAATAATAGTATAATATAACAACACAACAAAAAAACATCATAAATTGTTGCAAGTTTCTAACAAAAAGCACCAAGCCAACAATTAAAAAAGTTATATGACACCATAAATAATAAATAGTAGCAAATTTTCAACCAAGGGATAGCAAAAATTGAAGAGCAATTCCAATGTGGTTTGTTGAAGATCGAAAAGTTCCAACTAAAGTTATGGTTGAATACCCAATTTGGGGAAATAAGGGGGCTAGGTTTGTTCTGGAACGTCAGGCTCAAACTTGGTCTGTAAAAACCCAAACAAAAATGATCCAATCTCAACCGATATCGGACAGCCACATCGGCCGATATATCGGCCAACATCGGATGATACTGGCTAATATGAACAGAAACCCATACGACCGATAAATTTCATTGTATCGTAGTTGGACATCAAAATTAATATATCAGCCATGGCCGATATTTAGAACCAGGAGATCAACCAAGATAATCCACATTAACCATTGATTTTGATAAGATAATACGATGAGAAGCAGTGAATTTATCGTAGAAGAATAAAGTCACATGAGTTGTCAATCAAACTAGCAGTTATGGAGACAACTGGTATAATTAAATAGTTGAACTAAGAAGCGTGCTAACAAACGAGATCAGCTGTTGTGATATGAGAAATCTAAAGAAGTCCTCTGGGGGCAAGAGACGCACTAAATGAATAGATGGTAGAATATTCGGCCTGATAACTTGTCTAGATGGAGTCGTAAAGTAATTGGTATTCAAACACAGAAGGTTTGCCCCATATAATAGTCTAAGAAGCTCAAAGACATTTTCATATTTGAATTTGGTCCATGGGATTACAAAGAGGACGGTACGGGAATTCTCACTTTTTCTTTTCATATACTCTCTCAATACTTAGCTGAGTTGGTTGACTTCTAGAGAGGCTCATTTTAAAGACAATGGTTCTAAGAAAGAAGGAAGAAAGACTACAAAGTGAAGGGTCGGACACGGGCATTTGTTGAACACTTGTCCAACATTGGAGCCGTATCAATTTTAGACAATTAGAAAAAAGTGTGTTAAGAGCCTTGTCAGCTTTGAAAAAGTTATAAAAGTTGCTTGTAGGACACACCAAAGCTATGCTGGTTAAGCACTCATAAAAATTGACCTCTGATGTCAATTGGATGCTATTTTAAAACTACTTAAACTTTGAACCCCTACAAAACATGTAAGGTTTTCGTGAGCTTTTACTAGGTTGGATAATGGATTTAACTTACAAATACTTTCTTTGGTTTATGACTAGAATCTATAGTGTCTAACCATTTCAGTTAATTTTTTTGCCCTATCTATACTTGTAAAAATGGTCTATGCTTTGCTAATCGCTGTGTTTTAATTCAACAGATATGTTTATGTTTGCTGTTGCTATGGCCGCAATCCACACATCATACCTTTTAAGGATTTACGTGTCACTGTTTCTATGTTATGTCATATCCATCTTCCGTGTCAGTGTCCATATTTCCTAGGTTGAAAGCCCGCCATATGTTACAGCGAAATTGTCCAAAAAGTCTTAACCAATGTTGTTTTAGGCATGTTAGAAATTTTAATCTTGCTTTTGAAGAGTACATTCTTTGTTGTACTCTGTTATTTCCCTCATGTCTGGTCAACACAACCTCTTATATGTCTGTAAACACTAGCTGAAATGACACTTTATTTTTCAAAGGCAGGATATATCTTTGAAATAATTTCTTTGCTTCTTATTTAATTATTTTTCTAGACCGGTTTCACTATATTGGGTTTAACTATTAATATATCAATCAGTTTATGCAGTTTCATTCTTTGCAAAAGATCTTGAGGGTTTACTACAAGAGGAGTGCATTCTTGGTATTTTTTACATTGGAAACCTTATTCTGAAGAATGCAGATGAGGTTACTCCAGGGTCAAGAAAAATGTTCAAATATAATAGGAACTTAACAATATTAAAAAGGTGAAATGTCCACACAAAACCTCCACTAACATATTTTGACACAGATAGGTTACAAGGGAGGCATGCACCCAAATCATAAATTGGAAATAAATCAAACATTACATAACATGTATGGCAAGATGCATACCTTGATGCCTAAGAATATATGGCCAGTCTGCAAAATATCAGTTATGTAACTTGGTCTATGGTTAAACTGATAGAATTATAGGCGTATTATTGACATACTTCATCAGATAAGCTAAGCTGGGAGTAAAGGTGATGCAGCAGGAAGTAAAAAAGAAGTTTAGGAGTATGCATTGTTAACTAACCATTCTCACTCTCATGTAAGTCCGAAGTATGGTAACTTATAGCATCATCACATAACTAAAGTTGGTTAAAAAAACTTAAATTTTCCAACCCAGGTGCTTGGTACTGGGCCATGGGAAGGGGATTTGACAATGGGGAGATCAGGTTCAAATTTGGAAGGGGCCCACACGCGCACACTCAAACTGGACAACAAGTCTCTAAACTAAGTTAATAGGATGCATGGTACATATTTTCTGAATAAAGTTTCAGCAGAAGTAAAATGGTCACTTGTTCCAACATCTTCTACAGCAGCTTACGGATATTTCTCTGTTGGTACCAATTAAAACATTCTGTCCTCCGATTTTAAGAATATCTCTTAAAACTCAAAGCAGATTACATCAATCAAATGCCTCTGATAAACTTGTCCCATATCATGTGTTTGGAATAGTTTTTTACTATTCACCCACCAAATAGATTTCTTCAACCTGCTTTTTTTTTTAATATTCTTTTTCAAATACAAATCTTTCCTATATTCTTTTAATGTGCGCATATACACCTCAGCTCCATGAATTTATCTTAATTCTTCTGAAATTGTTCAGTTCGATCTTTCTCTTCTTACCTTTGCTAGATACATGTATGTTCATCTTTGGTTTCCAGTATAAATAACTTATTTATGCAAAAACGATATTTTTATGCATCATAACCATATCTTCTAGTCTATTTCTGAATAATTTTTATATGATGACAGTACATATATGAGAAGCTCATGGTGAAAGCCCTGACCTTTCAATGGAAAGCATTCCTCAAGACCAGGGTGGCAATCATCACATTGGTGCAGATCCTTGTAGTATCACAATGTGGTTTGTCAATCCCATTCTCACAGACAATGTGAACCTCTCTTTAGATTTGTCCCCGGTACCTACCTTCTTCATTTACTAAAAAGCATAAACTATAAGCCAATTACTGCAGAGGAAAGTTTCAGCTCATAAAGCTTCATAAACGTAACTGAGGCGATAGCACTTCTCTCTCACCGTGAGTTGAGTCGGAGATGAATTCAAAGTTCTCAATGATTTGTTCTTTCATTTCAAGAGAGCCAAGAGCTGACTATTTGAGTACTGACTATGGAAAGGAAGAAACACGACAAATTCAACTGAAGTGAAGGAAGAAGGGTTGTGCCACAGGGCAAGAAGACATGGCATAACACATGATGATGAAAGAAGTCTTCTGAAACAACTTCAGGTTGCATCAGATTTCAAGACTTTGGAGCTATTCTCAGGTACGCAAGTAATGCTGTTAATAAATTTGGAGTCTGTTAGTCATTAAATAAAACATGTTAGTGTTTTGAGTGTTAGAATTTTGTCTTGTTTTCAAGAGGAGATGATGGTCCAAGAAGATCCAATCCGATTGAAGAAGACGATTGTTTGAAGCAGAAGAAGCAAACTAAGGTGGAGCAGATTAGTCGACTATATAGTCGACAAATGCTCAGATTAGTCGGGATTAGTCGACTAATATGCATGACAAGTCGGCTAATCAAGACATTCTTGAGCATATTCAGTGACGGTTCGAGTTTCTTTTTTTTTTTTTGGAGGAGTTCGAATAAGATTCATATCTATTCAATGGAGTTTTGTTTCTAAAAATTGAAGGGTCTAGAATTCTTCTAGATCAAAGAGATCAACTCCTCATAGGATTGATCAAGATTCTTCAAGTATCCAATTCTTCAATCATTCAACGGCCAAGATCATCTCATAGTCTAAATAGGAGTTGTATTGAAAAATTTATAAATAAAGGTTATAACCCAGCATTGTAAAGTGTGGAGAAAAGATAGAGAACACCAAGGAAGCCAAGAAATAAAGGAGTAAGGTGAAGGTGCATAGAGAGAAAGTATACCCTTGTAATTTAGGTCTAGATTTAAGGGAAATGTGATACTCTTCTTGGATCAAGAGGAAGGTTAGATTTTTTTTTTGTATCAAGTTTTTTAATAAAGCTCTCTCAAGCTCTCTCACCGTGGACGTAGGTCAAGTTTGAGCCGAACGATGTTAAATTCTTGTGTTATTGTTATTACTCTTTTGTCTAGGCATTGCTGGTTTGCTTTTCAACAGTTTTCCTTTTGTAAGTATTATCATATTGCTAAGTTTCACAAATATCAATCTCGGGAGTAACAAACGGTATCAACATACCGATTTCACGCAACAATTGGTATTAGAGCGCCAATTGATAAAACAATTGGTATCAGAGCTAAAGGTTGACGAAGGGCGATATGTCGAAGATAGGAAGTTTCACGATAAAGTTCAATGTCGAGAAGTTCAATGGTAAAGGAAACTTCAGTTTATGGCAAAAGAGGGTGAAAGCATTGCTGGTGCAACATGGTCCTCACAAGATCTTGCAGGGTAAGTAAAACATGCAGGTACGTCAGACGAAGATTGGGAGGAGATGGATCTAAGGTGTCAAGCGCGATCCATCTATATCTCGCGAGGTTATGTACAACATGATGATGAAGAAACGGCTACGAGACTGTGGTGAAGGCTAAAGACGTATATAATGAAAAGCCTCTCCAACAAGCTGTATCTCAAGAAACAACTATATGGGCTACACATGAAGGACGAGAACGGTGTTGGAGCGTTTAAACTTCTTCAAAAAGGCCATCAACGAGCTTCTAGCTATTAATATCAAGATCAACGAGGAAAACAAGGCGTTGATACTTCTCAGTTTGCTTCCACAGTCATATGATCATATCTTCACCACCATGCTCTACGGTAAGGAAACTCTCATTTTGGAGGAGGTCACATCAACTCTCTTATCTAATGAGATCCAGAAAAGATCAAATCAGGAAGAGCAGGAAGGATTGAAAGAATGACTACAAGCATCAGCAAGAGTGGTTGAAAAAGAAGGGGCAAGTTGCGGAGGGAGACGTAGCAAGCGGTGTTGACATCGAAGTATTAATGGCTTCTTATGTTGAACAACACTTCTCAAGGTAAAGGTTGAATATTTGATTCGGATAGTACGGTTCATGTATGTTCCCAGAAGGAGCTGTTCAACTCCTTAGTTGTAAAGGAGGAAGAGGCTATCATAACGGTGGATGACTCGGCTTGTGAAGTCATCGGCAATGGGACAGTCAAGGTTAAAGAAAGAGATGGAAAAGTGCGTGCTCTAGAGACAGTCTGGTATGTCCCGGAGGTACAATACAATCTAATATCCATAGGGGTGGTCGATGTAGAAGGATGCTGGATCCAAGTGTAACAAGGCGTTGTCACAGTTAGCCAAAGAGACTGGGTAATCCTGGAAGGAGAGAAGAGTGAAGAGCTATACAAGCTGAAGGAAGGAAACTCAGTTCGAGGTGGAGTTTCAGGGATAAGATTGGAAGGGTGATCGTTGCAAGGTGAAGGTTCAAGGAAGGCTGCAACGGGACGTGAACCGGGTCAAAGTGTTGCAGGAAAGAGAGAGGGTGCATCGGGCGAGGCCCGAGATAGCCCAAGCCATGACGGTAAATTAGCCAAAGGCTTGGGGAGAGGAGCAAGAGTTAAAAGCTTCACGATACTGTTACAACCAAGTTAAGAATCAAAGTAGTAATCTAAAATCTCAAGATGTTTTGCTAAAAGCTTGAAAAGCAAGTCAAGATGGAGATTGTTAGAATTTTACCTCATTTTCAAGAGCAGATGATGTCCAAGAAGATCCAATCTGATTGGAGAAGTCGATGAATTGAAGTAGAAGAAGCAAACCAATGTGGAGCAGATTAGTCAACTATATAGTTGACTAATGCTCAAACTAGTCGACTATACATTGACTAGACATGATATAGAGAGGAAGAATTATACAGTAGCCGACTAATAAGTTTTATTAGTCGACTAATGAAAGAGATTAGTCGACTAATTTGCATGACTAGTCGACTAATCAAGACGTTCTGGAGCATATTCAGATGTGGTTCGAGTTTTCTTTTCTAGAGGAGTTCGACTAGAATTTAGATTCTATTCAATGAAGATTGTTTTTAAAGATTGAAGGGTCTAGAATTCTTTAGATCAAGGGGATGAACTTCTTATAGGATTGATGAAGATTCTTCAAGCATCCAACGATCAAGATCATCTCATAGTCCAAATAGGAGTTGTATCATGGTTCACAGTCGCTGTCTCGGCCGTCGACTCGGCGGGCACTGAGACGGATCGGTCTCGGCGAATCAGATTGGTATCGGGCGATACGCGCAAAACGCTACATAGAAAGCTAAAAAAATTCTGAAAAATTGACGACAAATCTTAAAAAAAATGTAGATATCCACATTCATGTATTACATGTTTAAATATATCACCTAGCATACTAAATATAAAGCGAAAGTATAAATACACGCGTCGTCGGTAGAAGCATATCAAAATACATGCACAATATAGTAAATTGTACAAACTACATTCATAAATACATGCTAATATAGTTATTTTCATATTGAATTGCGATGAGGTACAAATCATCATCATAATGCCGAGTCAACTGAGTCAACTCCGATTCTCGGCTGAGTCGGTCTCTTCTGAGTTGAGTCGACCGACTCGTGACTCGGACTCGTCTCGGAGCGGGCCGAGACGGATACGACTCGGTCGACTCGTCTCCGACTCGGCCGAGTCTTTGAACCAACCGTGAGTTGTATTGAAAAATCCTATAAATAAAAGTTGTAATCTGGGCATTGTAAAATGTGGAGAACACCAAGAGAGTCAAGAAAGAGAGAAGCAAGGTGAAGGTGCATAAAGAGAATATATACTCTTGTAATTTAGGTCTAGATTCAAGGGGAAGGTGAATACTCTTGTGGGATCAAGGGGTAGGTTAGATTTCTTTGTATCAAGTTTATTAATAAAGCTCTCTCAAGTTCTCTCCCCATGGACGTAGACTAAGCTTGGGCCGAACCACGTTAAATCCTTGTGTTATTATTACTCTTTTATCTAGATATTACTAGTTTACTTTACAACAGTTTTCCTTTTGCAAGTATTATTATATTGCCAAGTTTCGTAAACGTTGATCCCGAGAGTAACAATTGGTATCATAGCATATCGATTTCACATGACAATAGGCATCTGAGCGCCAATTGTTACAACACTGAGAACAATAATGCAAGAATGGGGAACAAATTTTATCTGGAGTAGAGGAACTGAAGGAAAATGCAGGTTGATAAGAGAACAATAATGCAAGAATGGGGAACAAATTTTATCTGGAGTAGAGGAACTGAAGGAAAATGCAGGTTGATAAGGAGAATCTGAGCAAGAGAAAATGTAGGCCATGGTGTTCTTCTTCAGCATGTTAATAATTTCTGGTTTGGCGAGAATTAGGGTTTTCTATATGAAGATAGGAGAGGAGCCAAGATTTTCATGCAAGTAGGACATGAGGTTAATAAAAAATTTGCTATAGAGGGGACTAAGTAATAGTAGTATATAGTTATTAAATGCAAATTTTAGTTACCATTCCATAAACACTTTATTTCTGAAAAGTTGTTATTCTCACTTCATCTCCGTGCATGCTTTGTGAGATACATCTGGAAACTGTCGCTCATATTTTTCTCCATTGTCCCTTCACCTTGGATTTTTGGGTACCGGACAGAAACCGTCTAGCATTATCCTCTTGACCTTCATCCATTTCTAATCTTTGGGGAGATTGGAGGCTCGTTACTATTCCGAACAACGAAGTAAACCACTGGAATTGTGTTGTTAGTGCAATTGTTTGGATAGTTTGGCATGAGTGGAATCAATGGGTCTTTGAAGCAAAGTCCTCTTCTATCAACGAGCTTGGAGGAAAGATCAAATCTTCGGTGAATCTTTGGCAAACCCACTTCCCTATCCACAAGTGCCGCATGCCGCCTTAATTTGTTGTCCTAGAGCACCTAGACTTGCTTGTTGTAATTTTACGACATCTCTCTCCCCCTTCCCCTGACTTTCCTATAACTCTTCATTCTTTGTTAATTCAATAAAATGGGGCCAAGTCCCCACCCTTCTCTCAAAACATTGAAACTATAAAAACTGAAAGTGGGTTGTGGGGATTCCCAAGTTCAAGACCGACTGCAATCTAATATTCAAATAAAAAATGAAATTTAAATAGAAGTTAATTAGTTTAATATAATTTACATTGCGATATATTTCTAAACAATAATTTATAGAAGTTCTGAGGTTACTTTTCTTGTAAAGACTTGATGAGTGCCCAACATTTTGGTGAACTTGTTCCGTTTATTATTTTGGATGAAATAAATTATGCACCCATTTCAGTTTTAAATACTTAATTCACCCATCTCAAACTTTATATATCAAATACTGCTGGGTGCTTATATCAGTGTATTATGTTTTATTTTTCTTAGGAGCGCGCGCACACACAGACGAAATCAACAGGACACAGCTGTAGAACTAAAGGGGCCTTTAGTCCTTAAGCATCTTATTTCTTTAAAAATTCAGTGACCATTACTTATCAAGACATAGATTATCAATTTCTCAAAAGTTATATCTGTTGGACCAACACGCAATATAGGCAAGGTGTTAACTTGTAAATTCATTTTATTTTTTGTATTATGATTTATCTGTTATCACTTAATCGGTGGCTGTGTAGACAAGCCTAGTGAGCAGAACCCATGAAGAAAGGCCAGATCGACTAGAAGTAGAAGATTGATGGCCTAAGAGAAGTCAATCTCTCTCGGAAAACATGGCCCAAATTTTCCCAGTCTTATAATATTATCTCTATTTTAGCTTGCAAAATGTTTCTTCAAGATATTGAAATACAGTACTCTAATTACTCCTAGTAAGGAAAAATGTATTTCTGTGCATTTGTATGATAATAGTAGACACCAAGAAGAAAGTACAAAAAGATATAGTACAGAAAGGTATAGTACCTTTATATAATCTAGGGTTTTCATACCTATTCAAAGCAACCAAACAATCAATTTCTAGCTGGATAATCATTGCAATTAATTCCCTCTACCCAGTAATCTTTTGTTCTTTACCCTCCCCTGCATTTAGAATGATGCCATAACAAGCTTATTTCAAAATAATTCCATTTTAACTCCATTTTTCCTCGCCATAATGAAACTTCATTAAAAAAATTTTATATCACCTTATAGGCTAGATAATATTTATAAATAGATTATATGCAATAGATATATAACAAGCTCACCTTATAGTCATAGTTCTCCTTAACATCTTCTCTCTCCCTAAAAATCCAAAGGACATATTCTTACCTAAACAATAGTAGCCAATGGTGCAATAGATATTTGCAGCCATCATATTGTAAACTTGTAGAAAGTTTTATAGAAAATTCATCTTTCCATTTCCACCTCATTTTTATTCTCTTAATTAACTTTCCAGTCCAAATGAAATAAAATTCAATTCATCCTATAGGGAACCAATAATAGTATTATTCGACTTTCAGACAGCATCCCCATTGTGCATTTCCAATTGCCACATCCCAGATTATCAAAGTGGCTTAGGTATGATAATTCTACTATAGAAATACAAGTAAAAAAAGTCATAAATATCAGGATGACATACTAGAGAAACGTGCAAAAATCAGTGAACAAAAGGGGAAAAAGTTACTGCCTTCTTCAACTATTGATTGACTTATGAACTAGTTATATGGTTCTGCCTATTGCAACCTTTTCTAGCTGTGTAACACTTAACATGACCTAGTATAATATGAAAAGGAATTAACAATTGCTCAACCAGCAAAATTTTGTCTTATACAGTTAGTCAAACATGACATAGTGTAATGTGAAAGAAATCCCCTTGGTATCAAATATTTCCAGCCTCCATGTTTGTTATATTCCTGATTACCATAGTGGCTTACAAATGATAATAACATGTTTTCAATAGATAAGTTTAAATAATTGTGAGTATCATGATGACACATTGGAAACACATTTAAAATTTCAATAAGGAAATAAATACTAGTATGTTTTTAACTGTCAAATTAATAAGTTATGAACTATGGGAAGTTAATAACCAGAACTAGACATATTAGCAACAAAACAGTTAGAATTAGACAAGCCAAGGTCATCTAGTTCCATAAACTCAAGCAAACAAATAGCATTAATTCAGAAAGCATTAAACAAGAAGAAGAGATGATCAATAGTTTTACCTCATGAAGAAGCTATAGAGTTCATCTTCAGTTAGAGGGTACCCGTTTGAAAAAGTGACGAAAAGAGTGCGCTCCTCCCGTGGGACATTCATATTCTCCTGCACATAAGGCACCTGCTGTTGTAGATGTTGGTAGTTCGTAAAAGACCTAGTTGCCCCAACCATGGGCAGGTTAAAAGGGTACCCCGATAGTATCTGCCTTTCTACTTCGAATATACTAGCTCCATGGGAAACATAAGGTTCGGCAGGACGAGGAAGAGGAAGAGGTATCGCGGCCATTGAAGTACCTTGATGAGTTCTTATAGAATTCTCTAGCCTAGTCTGACTCATCTGATTGGCCAACATCTCCAGCTGATTCCGTAGGTTAGCCTCATGTTCAGCTTTCCTTCTGATGTCATCCAAGACCTTGTAGCAAACACGGTTAAGGTAGTAAGCCATTCCATGAACAGCTTCCCTGCGGAAACGATGACTAGGGTGATTTGCTGGAAGATCCAGGTGAAGGGCTTCCACAAATGTCTGGCCAAGCGCGGCAGTAACACGAAGGATTTGGTCATCCATGGAGTTGACGCGGTGGATAACATCCATGTGGCTTCTTTCCTCTAGCCAAAGCCAGAAGGCAATGACCTCCATGGACTGATTTGGATCCATGCCTAGGGTCGTGATCATGCGGACGTAAAGCTGGCGCTCTTCAAAGTGGTAGGACCTGATGGTGGCGATGGGGATGGTGGGGGTAGTGGTGGAGGAGGAGGATGAGGAAGCCATGGATGGAAGGATTGATCACCGGACTTGGTTGTGAATGAGAGAGGAGGTAAGGGGGAGAGAGGGCAGAAGGACTGGGAGGTGGGATGTATGTGCAAATATATTGTTGGAAAGCAGTGACAGCACAGATACAGCTTCTCATGCAAGAAGTGAATGGGGAAATTGGGAGCATTGTGGTGAGAGGGGGATCCTACGCTAGAATTTAGTGCTCGAGATGTCTACATGCAATCCCCCCATTCTTGAGAAAGTTTTCCTAATCTATAGACCTGGGCAAATTACCGGCCAAACCAAGGAACCGACTGAACTGTTCGAATTTAGTCAGTTTGGTCTGGTTCGTAAACAAATTTGGTTAGCCCTGGGTGGTAAAATTTGTGAGTTCAGTTGATTCGGCTTGGTCTGATTTTGAGAGTTCTTTTAACCAATGTAAACTAAACCACGCATATCTCTCGCTGTGGCCTCGCTCTGCAATTTCTGATGCCTCACCAACCATCTCCTCTTTGAGAATTTCACCAGTATTTACTCCCTGTCATTCTCTCTTCGTATAAAGCTTTTGCCTCTCTGTTTCCTTTTTGCTTGCTATTTGCAAATGGCTGTTCAAACTCATCATCCACCTTCTAATGCTCTGCACCTTGAAAGGTCAGCAAAAATTTCCCTCAGTATTTTGAAATTTCTCTCCTTTTTATGACCTTTTTGTCTGAGTTTTTTTGGTCCTGTTCTATTTGTTACTTTACTGTATGCTTTTTACCACCAAACTCAATATCTTTGCAGTTGAATAGCTGTTTCAGTTTAATAGGTGTTACTAGATGACGTCTACTGCCCCTGTAATGAGGTAAACTATTCTTAATAGTGCAGGCAATGGACTTTGTAATTTGCAAATGGCCGAGCAGAAAGAACGTTGATTTTGAACTTTTTTTACTTAATGTTAAAGCAAAAGAATTTTCTATTTGAAAATGACACGGTAAATAAACATGAGTTTTTCCTCTCAAATTACTTGTGGATTCGAGTTGTTCCTTTTGGCTCGTGGATTCGGGTCAATTGTTCGTAGATTCGGGTTATATCCTTACTAGGAAGTTCCTTCATGGTTCGTTGGCGCTAAAATGAGATCTAGCCGGCATCATTCTCTTCCCAGTCTGCATCAGATCTCAAGAAATTATTCTTTAGCTGGGCTCTAATTTTCGAAGTGAAGTTTTACTTGTCTAGTGAATTGTATTAGCTGTCGAATTATAGGAGCATTATAGCCTTGCACATTTTTACTGCTCTTTTAGATCAACAAAAGAAACTTGTCATCATGATTTAAAATCTCTGTATTAGTATCGGTATCAGCCAATATTTTTTAATATTAATACCATCAATTTTGACTTTTATATTGCTGATATTTGGAACCATGCTCATCGCTCAATGTAGAACTAGAAAATGCATGTGACATAAGTTTTTATCTTTAAGATGTGAAATAAAAGACCAATACTCATCAAGATTTTATTTTGTGCTATAGCCAAATGTGTGAACATAAGCTCTTGGTGTTCATACTTTCGTGAATGGCAGCATTTGTGCTCGGCTACTGGAAATTGCGATTACATTTCAAATATTTGAAATAATTGATTCGCAATGAAGAACATGTTTTGAGTAAATGCAGAACATGTTGGGGTACTTTTAACATAGACGTGTGCGGGCACGCACAGATTACCATGAAGAGTAGCTTGTGATGCGCACACAACACACACAGTTCAGAACCGAAGCAAACCGAACCGAACTAAAAATTTTGGTTCGGTCTGCTTTAGTTTATCCTTCAATCGGTTTGATTTTGGTTCGGTTCAATCCTGAACAGTTTGGTTCGATTTGAATTTTTTTTAAAAATGAACCAAACCAAACCATGCTCAGGCCTACTAATCTAGGATATATAATAGAATTATAACCCAGACCTATTGCATGAGTGTAAGAAGTTTTACCTGATCTCAAACAATATATACATTGGCTTTGTTTATGTTCATATATATTTTTTACATATTACCAAAACATGATTTTCTGTCTCATTTTTTCTTCAATATATATGTAGTATAATTCTCATTGGTTCTCTTACACTACAAACATAAAAATATAAATTACGTATGTAGAAAAATAGAAAACTCTAAAAGAAGTTTGTATATCTGATAAAAGAGAGTTACAAGATATATATATATATATATATATATATATATATATATATATATATATATATATATATTTATATAGAAGACAATGAGGGTATATGGGTAAATATGAGTAATAACTCAATAACTCAAATACTAATAACTTACCTTAACACTCCCCCTCAAGCTGTAGTATAGACATCCAACATGCCCAGCTTATTACAAAAATTAGAAAACACCTGAGGTGAGGCAGTTTTAGTACGTAAATCAGCTAACTGCTTCGAAGATGGTATGAACTGGAACATAACTATCTTCTTGGTCTAAGCATCTCTGACAAAGTGACAATCAATCTTAATGTGTTTGGTCCTTTCATGAAACATTGGGTTCTGGGCAATATAAATGACATACTGATTATCATAATATATAGGCATGGGTTCATGCTGTCTGAAACCAAGCTCGATCAGTAAATTTTTTAACCACACCATCTCGTATGTCGTATGAGTCATAGCTCTATACCCAGCTTCAGCACTTAAGCGAGACACAACATCTTACTTCTTGCTCCTCTAAGTTACCAGATTTTTTCCAATAAAGGTGCAATAGTCAGTAGTAGACTTCTATCCCCTCAATCACCAGCATACCCTGAATTAAAGTATCAAAAAATACGTACATGTTCATGTTTCTTATACACCAACCCTTTTCCTGGACAACTCTTGATGCCAGCTAGAACCCTCATCGCAGCTAACCAATGTGTCTCTCTGGGCTGATGCATGAATCTACTCAGAACTCCTACAACAAAAGTTATATCTGATATAGTCACTGTAAGATAGGTCAGCTTCCCAATCAATCTCTTATATCTTCTTGGATCATCAAATGTATAACTGTCATCAAATCGTAAATTTACATTAGCTTCCATTGGTGTATTAGCAGGCTTGCATCCCAAAAATCATGTTTCCTCCAGAATATCCAGAGCAATGTTTAAAATATGGATACGTAACAATAACATTTTTTTGTTATGTTAATGTAGGTTATAACATAATGCATAATGTAGGTTACATGATTTAATATTTTTTAATAAAAAATATATATACTATATTTAAGATTTTTTATAAACAGGAAAATAATTTTAAAAAAATCTAAAAATATCAAAACAATATAAAACACGTTTAACAAGTCACAATAATTTTTAGGGAGCATAGAGGACCTAAGGTGCTCCAATATCATGCACTTCCTCGTCAATGGAAGAGAGATCGAAGAGAGATCGACGACGAATTTCTCGTTAATTGAAGAGTCGTGCGGTTCTTTAATTTTTTTGGAGCATTACGATGGCGAATTCCTCGTTAATTGAAGAGAGATCAAAGAGAGAAACTGCGGCGCTTCAATGCTCGCCGACGAGAGAGATACAATTGAAGAGGAACTGTAGAGAGAAGAAGAACCGCACGAGAGGGTCATTGTCGTCGTCGTCGTCTACTGCAGAGAGAGGATGCACTGGGGTGCTTCGAAGCTTCGCTCGCTGTCGCCAATATAGGGTTTCATATTGATTTGGTTTGTGGAGAGAAATCGTTTCGCTGTTTTATATTTAGCAACCCGTGTAAATAACGTGAGTTATAACCGTTACATTATTTTCGTAACATAACATTGGTAACACTCATTACTGGGAGATGCATTTTTGCTAGTGTTATATAACGACCGGGTGCCGTTATGTTCTGAAACGGGTTATAACGAGTTACATAACGGGTTTTTTTAAAACATTGGTCCAGAGCATACTTTCGCTGAGAAAGAAGTACACTGTGTTTTTTAATGTGCAGCTTCAATTTTCAGAGAGTATTTTAGATCTCATGTCCTTGGTCACAAAATGACGCTTGGATGTCTCATGTCCTTGGTCACAAAATGACGCTTAAGATATATCTTAGTCTCCAATATCCCAACTGAGTCACTACCAATCAGAAAAATGTCATCAACATAAATAGACAGAATTACAATGCCAAATCTTATGCGCCGAAGGAAGACAGAGATCTGAATGACATCGGCGAAAGCTAATACCATAAATGGTAAGACTGAACTTCTCAAACCACGCCCTTGCACTCTACTTGAGTCTATATATAGCCTTATTTAGATGACAAACTTTAGTCTCTCCTGAGCAATATAATCTGGAGGTTGCTCCATATAAACTTCCTCCTGAAGATCCTCATATAAGAAGGCATTCTTGACATCCAGCTTGAACGATAACCATGACAAGTTAACAATAATAGAGAATAAAATCCTGATAGAGTTCATCCTGGCAACTCAAGAACGTCTCAAAATAGTCGATGACATATGTCGAGTATAACCCTTGGCCACGAGTCTGGCCTTATATCTATCCACAGATCCATCTGGGCGGTACTTTAAAGCAAAGATCATGCGACAACCAACAACCACCGCATCTGTTGGTACTGAAATCAACTCTCAAGTTTCTCTTAAAGTAAGATTTTTTATTCCTAATCCATATCTTGCATCTAGGTAGGTACCAATAAAGCCTCTGTATAAGACTTGGGTATAGACTCAGAATACAAAGAGAGAGAAAACTGGAGAAAGTGGAGTTTAGGTGATTATAAGAAATGAAATTCGAAATAAGGTGATCAGTGCAAGACCGTTTACTTTTTCGAAGGGCAATAGGAATATTAAGATCAGAAGAAGCTGATGGAGGAGGAACATCACTCTTATCTTGTGCAAGACTGTTTATCTCGTGTCAATGCGGGTATGATCTCAAATGATATTTATCCTTTTAGAGAAGGTAAAGTAGCATCACTCTTCATCTACTGCGATATCCTGTCGGTCGTCTTACTCTCCACCTGCTGAGAGTTTGTAGGCTTCATTATTGAAGCCTCGTCAAACATGACATCTCTACTCAAGATAAGCTTCTTGTCCTTCAGATCTCAAAATTTGTAACCTTTCTTGAATCCTATGAACACACCTTTTCTCGGCCCTTGGGTCCAACTTGTCTTCTTTCACATGATAATAGGTTGGACAACTAAATACCCGAAGTGAGTCATAATACTGAGCAACTCTTTCTGACCAAGCTTTCACATGAGTTTTATCTCCTATCGCAGACGAAGGCAACATATTAACGAGATAACAAGTATACACCAATGCCTCAGCCTAAAAAGATTTCGATATATCGGTGTTAAATAACATGCACCGGACCTTCTCTAGCAAGACCTATTTATCTTTTCAACCATCCTATTTTGTTGCAATGTTTCTCTTACTGTGAAGTGCCTTTCTATGCCCTTATCGCGGCATAGCTGTAGGAAAGAATCTCTTGTGTACCCTCCACTGTTGTCTGAGCGAATTACCTTGATCCTTCTTCCCGTACTCTTCTCCATGTTCCTCTTCCATTCCGCAAATAACTCCAGGACTTTCCCTTTGTACTTCATGGTATATACCCAACATCACTTAGAGTAATCATCTTTAAAAGACATAAAGTGGTGGTTACCTCCAATAGATGTCTTAGTAGGTCCCCAGACATATGTGTGAACATAATCCATAATCTCCTCGGTGCAATGAGTCGCGATGGCGAATTCCACCTTGATCTTCTTTCCGATGACACAATGTTCGCAAAAATTCAATTTGCAGGTATTAGCACCTTTCAATAAACCTTATTTTGCAAGAGCTTACAAAAAAATTTCTCCTATATGTCCAAGTTTCATATGCCAAGCCGGATGCAATCATTATCTGAATTTGTAGAAGTCGTCACTTGCCTTGTTATCGTGCTACCCTTCAAGTAGTATAGGTTATTGCGTCGGACGCCCTTCAAAATCATCATCGAGCCTCTAGTCATTTTGAGAACACCATCTCTAACAGATGATTCAGGATCATATGCTTTCAAGGCACCAACAGAGATAAGATTCATTTTCAATTGAGGTACATACCTCGCTTCTTTCAATTCCCTCACCATCCCATCAAATATTTTGATACGGACCGTACCTATCCCTTTCATGTTACATGGACGATCATCACCCATAACAACAGAATAACCATCTAGCTTTTTAAAGCTAGAAAATCAATTTCTATTGGGACATACACGAAATCACCTAAGTAACTAATAGTAGTAGTGACTGAGAACGAGAATACCGTTGAGTCTGAGTCTGATCCATGTGCATGTGAAGTACTACCCGATTAGCTACTGATTACCCATGCGATATTTGCCTTGATATTCAACTTCTTATTCTTATCTTTGATCCTTGACAATCAACCTTCACACATGTTCTTTAGATCTCTAAAACTCGGTCTGAACTTCGATCTACCACGATCGTCTTTGTCCTTCATACTGGAACTCCTGCCTTACCGTCAACGCTTCTGATGAAGTACTCTTAGAAGAAGACTGCTTGTCCTTCCTCCTCACTTCATAATTTACAAGAATAGCTAATACATCACTATAGTTAAGTGTTTGTTTACCGTTGAGCAACGTTAAGACAAAGGTCCCAAACTCTTCATCAAGAAGAGAATACAGAAGAATCAACGCCTTGTCTTCTTCTCGATCGCCACATCCGTATTAAGTAGGTCTCCAAGAAGCTTCATGTAGTTATTCATGTGATCATCAATGGAGAGTTCTCTCTTCAATTTGAAGTGGTAAAGCCTCCTCGCGTCTCGATGCTCTTCGTCAGATGTTTCTTTTCGAGGATCTCCCAAATCTTCCTTGCGAAAGTCTTATACAACACATGATACTTGATATCTTTTGTTAAACAAGACCTGATGATGTTACACGCCGTCCGATTCATTGTCCCAGTTCTTCTCGGATGTCTCCCCTGGCTTTTCTTTCAGACGTAGTCTTTGAGGTTTGATGCTGTCAGGGCATCCATCACCTCACATCTCCATATCCTGAAATTGTTTGTGTCGTCAAACTTCACGACATCAATCTTCGTCAGAAGACGACTCACGGATTTCACCGATGATTGACTATTTTCGGCCAACTCTTCAGTAGATTTCTCAAGGCAATGCTAAAAATAATTAGTGAAAACAAATCCAATTAAAAGTCTTTACCTCTAAACTGATTGTAGACAATCTCTAAGCGATTTGCTCCACTCGAACGAAACTCCCCGTCGAACTTGGAAAACTCTGATACCACTAGTTGGAATCCAAGCAACAGAAAATAACGGCACACTAGAGAATAATCATAAATTGCACGAATAAGCAAACAAAGTGAGGAAAGCGAGAACACACAAATTTAACGAGATACGGTAATTGCCTACATCATCGAGGCAGAAGGGGGAGAGATCTTATTATTCAATCAATTACGGGATACAATCAATGGGAGGCAATACCCCTCTTTATATAGTCACAGAGTCCATGAAGAAAAGAAAACCAAAAACTCTGAATTCGGACCAGAAACGAACTCTGAATCCAACTTGAAAAACCACCCAGAGACCAAACGTTGTCGACAGGCCAGTTGGCCTGTCGACGGAGCCAATCTGCATAACACCCAACTCTCAGGAAATGTTTGTCGCAACCATGGGGGCTGTCGAAGGGCTCTGTTGACAACCAAGATGGCCTGTTGACAGATAAACTGCTACTCCCTGTTGGCATATCCACGTATCTGCTGCATCCTAGCACTTCATGCAGACTCTGTACTAACATCAAAGAATTAAAAAAACTCCACCATTAAGATTTTACACTCTCTCCCCACATAGAGAATCTCCTAACATATGATAAATAAATACTGTGACGAAGGACACCCAAGTCTCAACCGTGTCACTCTGGATGGAAGACCCATCTATCTCTCCATTGATACTGATTCCCACGGAGGGATTACAGATACAAGTTTTCACTAGTTTGATACATTTAAGTGGAATTCCAAATAATTTGAGTACAGGTAGCCCAAATGACCGTTCCACAACATCACATGCTTTGGACATGTATACTTTGAAAGCAAAGAACTTTGATCTCTAATTTTCCTCGCTATTCTATGAATTAGCTCCTGTGCCACCACGGAATTGTCTAAAATTTGTATACCTGGGACAAAAACTGCTTGGTTCAAAGAGAAGAAGTGGTGTTAGTCTGTTAGCAAGGACCTTCGACTCCAGCCATCGCGTAGAGGACATTGAATAGTGCTATGGGCCTGTAATCTGCAGGTAATGCACACTGTTTTTTTTAATGAAATACAAACCAAATTGGTATTATTTTGCACCAACACTAAAATAGCTATTAATAACTAATATAAGCCGTCGTTAGTGCATGCTTTTGATAACTAACATGATCTCATCTAAACGGGCATCACATATCCTCTCTCGTAAGTCAGTTTTAATAGTCTTCATGAAGACAAAATCTGCAGGGGATATAAATGAAGGATCTGAATAAGCCCCTAAGATGCTTCACAAAGGTTTCACAAAGCTATGGTAAGTCAGACCTTTACTCTCCTTTTGTGTACTATGTCGCCAAAGATCTTGTTTCTTCTGTTTTTGTTAAGTAATGCAGTAGGAAGAACTAGGCATTGCGGTCTCCCTCACGGAACCACTTCAGTCACTGATGTCAAAATGCGTCTTCTGCTACCAATAAATCTTCCAGCCTCTTTGCCACTTCAGCTCCTCAATAAGTGCTGCAGCAGGGCAACCTTAATGTATACAACTAAGTTCTTCCCCGTTTTTGTTTTCAATTTTTACTGCTAGGTTATCAAAATCATCTTGATGTAAATCCCTAAACTTTGCTTGAATTCTTCTTTTTTGTGCAGAACCCAATCCTGCTCCTACTAATTCAGATAAATGCGAGGAGCTCCTTGTATTCAGGCTTTATCTATCCACATCGCTTCAAACCGAAAAATGGTTGCTTTCCTCTTTCGTTGTTACTATACCTTCAATAGGATGGGACAATAATTCCTTTTTTGCTTACTGTAGGAAGATGATGGACTAAGACATGTCTAAAGCTTGCTGCCCACTTGGAGGCCTTGTCTAGCTTTTCCTGGACACGCAAAGAGGAAAGGTACTTCTCAAGTAGTCTATATTTGCCAACAAAATTTGCCAAATGTTGAATATTAATCTAAGATAATGGAGTTTCGCCAAAAATTTCAAAGTGATAACAGACAACATTCGAATCATCAAAACACAAAAAAGGGTAAGAGAGAGGAAATAATTAAGGTAAAGTAGAGTCGTTCTCTTCTCATATGTTGAGGGGGCTCTCCATGCAAGATTATATCGGTAGGCTAGGGTGATTTGAACTTTGACACAATAGAGTGAAGGGAAGAGGTGATGATGTTAAGAGAATGGTCTTATAAAAAAAACCAGAGACTGCGTGAGAGCCCCAAAGGGGACTATATGATGGTAATTGGGAGTACTATGGTGTAGACGGATTGTTCAGGAGAAGAGCGAGTTTTTGGGAGGGAAAAAATGATGGTTGAGGTGGATCTGAGGAGAGATTAAAGGTTGTGAGCTACCAGGTCATTCCTACACCCCAATAGTTCTATGCTAGGAGCTTCATTGGATGGATCAGGATTGTGAGCTGGCCTTCACCCTATCTTTTCTCTTGGAGTTGGAATCTTCAGCTACTGATATTGGTGAATCAAGCTTCTATGTCTATAGGTAGTTTTTGCACAAACATCAGGCTCATTCACTTCTTTTATTAGCAATCTCTTCGTGATCACAACTTTGAACTTGAATTAGGCATGGTTCATCTTGAGAGGGGCTCTGTTTGATATGTTTCGCGCGCGCACACACAAATATATATAGAGAGAGACTTGTGTCATTTCGGAAGGATTCGAGCCTGAATCTTTCCCACTCAAATACTACCCTCCGACATTCGAATAAAAGATCCATTCCATTGAAGTTGATCTATATTATTTCAAGTATCTATAAACCAAAAATCAAGTGGTTTGAATACTTTTTGCACATCTATCAAGCGACGCAAAATGGACTGCCGAAAGTAGTGAGTTGGTTATATCTATGTTTTTAGACATACAAATTCTCAATCCGGCCATTTGATCATGATCTAAACATTTAAAAACCCATGCAAACCAATTTTTGTTAGGTTTCAAATATTCTATACCGTTAAACTAACCAACTCACTATTTAGGCCGTCCGTTTTTCCTCTACTTGATGCATGGGCAAAAAATATTCAAAATACTTGATTTTGATTTATAGATGCTTGAAATAATATAGATCAATTTCAACGGAGTGGATCTTGTATTCGAATGTCAGGTGTTGATATTTGAGTGGGAAAGTTACAGCCTCCAATCCTTTCGTAATGACACAAGTCTCTCTCTCTCTCTCTCTCTCTCTCTCTCTCTCTCTATATATATATATATATATATATATATATATATATATATATATATATATATAGAGAGAGAGAGAGAGAGAGAGAGACTTGTCATTCCGATCTATTCCTTCCGGAATGACAAGAGTCTATATATATATATATATATATATATATATATATATATATATATAGTAGTCTTCGTGTGAGAAACTTTCTCACACGAAGACCGTGAGAAAACTATATAGGAGCTTTAATGTGGGTGATCCGAACCGTTCATCTTAATCTATATACTTTATTTAGACTATTAATTAAAAATCACGCGAGTTCGAGCCTTTTTACTCATACAACAAGTGGTTACAAAACAAACGTTATATTCACCGTAGAATAAAGATGCCACTTGATGCATAGGTAAAAAAGTTGGAATCGCGTGATTTTTTATTGGTAGTCTAATTAGAGTATGTAGATAAAGATGAACGGTTCGGATCATCCATAAAATCTCTCTTATATGGTTTTCTCACGAAGCTTATTTTGAGAAAGTTTCTCATTTGAAAATTTTCCTATATATATATATATATATATATATATATATATATATATATATATATATATATATTAACTTCAAGAGAGAGAGACTTGTGTCATTCCGAAAGGATTCGAGGCCGAATCCTTTCCACTCAAATACAACTCTACCATATCCGAATGTAAGATCCACTCTGTTGAAATTGATCTATATTATTTCAAGTAAGTAAAAATCAAAAATCATATATTTTGAATACTTTTTGTCCATCCATCAAGTAGGCGTATAATGAACGGCTGAAAATAGCATATTGCCTAGATCTACGTCTTTAGACCTACAAATTCTCGATCTGACCATTTCATCATGATTTAAACACTTAAAAATCCTCACACACTAATTTTTATTAGATTTCAAATATTCTACATCGTTAAACTAACCAACTCACTATTTTAGCCGTCCATTTTGTGCCTACTTGATGGATGAACAAAAAATATTCAAAATACATGATTTTTGATTTTTAGTTACTTGAAATAATGTAGATCAACTGCAACAAAGTGGATCTTGCACTCGGATGTCATAGGGTTGTATTTGAGTGGGAAGGATTCGCGACTTCGAATCCTTTCGGAATGATAAAACTATCTGTAGAGACTTGTGTTATTCCGGAAGAATTCGAGGCCGAATCATTCCCACTCAAATACAACCCTATGACATCCGAGTGCAAGATCTATTCCGTTGAAGTTGATCTGCATTATTTCAAGTAACTAAAAATCAGAACTCATGTATTTTGAATACTTCTTGCCCATCCATCAAGTAGACGCAAAAATAGACAGTCGAAAATAACATATTGCTTAGATCTACTTTTTTAGCCATGTAAATTCTCGATCTGACTATTTCATCGTGATCTAAATACTTAAAAACTCTCACACACTAATTTTTATTAGATTTCAAATATTCTACACCGTTAAACTAACCAACTCATTATTTTGGCCGTTCATTTGCGCCCACTTGATGCATGGGCAAAAAGTATTCAAAATACATGATTTTTTATTTTTGGTTACTAGAAATAAAGTAGATCAACTTCAACGGAGTGGATCTTGCATTCTCATACTGTATATTTGAGTGAAAGTTTCGGCCTCGAATGCTTTCGGAATAACACAAGTCTCTCTCTCTCTACACGTGCGCGGCACACAAATATACACACACACACACATATATCTGCATGTGTGTATACACACACACATGTATATATACATGTGTGTGTGTATATATATGTGTGTGTATTTATGCATGTATGTGTACGTAGAGGAGAGATAGATAGACTTGTGTCATTCCAGAAGGATTTGAGGCCGAATCCTTCCCACTCAAATACAAGTCTACGGCATCTGAATACAAGATCCACTCCGTTGAAGTTGATCTACATTATTTCAATTAACTAAAGATAAAAAATCATGTATTTTGAATACTTTTTGTCCATCCATCAAGTAGGGAAAAATGGACGTACAAAATAGTGAGTTGGTTAGTTTGACGGTGTAGAATATTTCAAATCTAACAAATATTGTTATATGAGGATTTTTAATTGTTTAGATCATGATGAAATGGTCGGATCGAGAATTTGTATGTCTGAAGATGAAGATCTAAGCAATATGCTATTTCGGCCGTTCATTTTGCGCCTGCTTGATCGATGGGCAAAATGTATTCAAAATACATGAATTTTTATTTTAGTTACTTGAAATAATGTAGATCAACTTCAACGGAATGGATCGTGCATTCAGATATTGTAGAGTTGTATTTAAGTGGGAATGATTTGGCGTCGAATCCTTCTAGAGTGACACAAGTCTCTCTCTCTCGCTCTCTCTCTCTCTCTCTCTCTCTCTCTCTCTATATATATATATATATATATATATATATATATATATATATATATATATATATATATATATATATATATATATATATATATATACACATAGAGATAGACTAGTGTCATTCTCGAAGGATTCAAGGTCGAATCCTTCTCACTCAAATACAACTCTATAACATCTGAATGCAAGATCCATTCCGTTGAATTTGATCTACATTATTCAAGTAACTAAAAACAAAAAAATCATGTATTTGAATATTTTTTACTCATCCATCAAGTAGGCGCAAAAATAGACAGCTGAAAATAGCATATTGCTTAGATCTACTTCTTTAGACACAAATTCTCGATCCGACCATTTCATCATGATCTAAATACTTAACAACCCTCGCATACCAATTTTTATTAGATTTTAAATATTCTACACCGTTAAACTAACCCACTTATTATTTCAGTCATCCATTTTGCACCTACTTGATGGATGGGCACAAAGTATTCAAACTACATGATTTTTGATTTTTTAGTTAGTTGAAATAATGTAGATCAATCTCAACAAAGTAGATCTTGCATTCGGATGTCGTCGATTTTATTCGAGCGGAAGGGATTCGACCTCGAATCCTTCTGGAATGACACAAGCCTGTGTCTGTGGAGAGAGAGAATTTAAATGAAAGACTTACGTGAAGCCGCATCTTTTTGGTGTCCAATCCCTTGCTTTGTTCCAATTTGAATCCACAATCTGAGATTTGGATATCCTCTTTCCAAAAGAATTTCTCTTAGTTTCCTATAGAATGAGTGGATCTCTTTTATCCTTTAAGTGGATGGAATTCTTTATGTTTTCACACAAATATTCTCTCCCCATCAAAGAGAATTTATCTGAGATTGATGGGAACTCAGATAGTTTCTCACCAAACAACAAATTACCCTATCATTTTGGAAGTTCCTTTAACCAACCCAATATTCAAATAAGACATGTGCTGTCCCTACTGGACCGTAATTTAGGTTCGGTCCTTTATTGGATAAAATCTAAAATCCAACACTCTCACTTGGCTTATTTGATGTAAGCCATTAAATAGCATTTGAAAAGAAATTTAAAATAAACAAACAAATAAATAATAAAATTTAATGTATTTTAATATTTGAAAAACAGACATGATACCACACTTTGTAAAAAATGACGAACTTCCATATGTGATGGATAGTATTACTTTCTACTTAATTATAATTTAACAAGGATTTGAGTCATGGCGACAAGTACTCTTTGTGTAAGCACGACCTTCCAAGTACTAAATATCATTGTCAATTTTAATCGGTGCCTTTATACGGTATTTATCTTTATGAATAGGTTGATCTCAAGCCTATTCTTTGGTCCAAGCTTTATGTTATTTTTCACAAGTATGTTATCAATTTAACACCTTATATGGAAATAACATAACAATAGAGAGAGTCATCATACATATAAATAAATGAACTGTATGTGATCACATAGCTAAAATGGTGCCAAATGAATATCACTACACAACAAAGGAACTAAACAGACCCATATTCTTCACTCGTAGAATATAATTCCGGTGCTAGCCCTTTTGTGAGAGGGTTTGCTAACATATGTTGATTCATAGTCACCAAACTTCTCTTTGTCCTCTATTTAACAATATAGAGTTTGATATGCATATGCCTGCGGGTCTGTTTGGTTGTCGTAATTGGCCGTAATTCGTAAGTTGTAATTGGTAAAGTCTTTTACATTTGTAAATGAGTTACATGCATGTAAGCTTTATGATGTTTGGTTGGCAATATAAAGTTGTAAATGGAAAAGTGTATTGTGCTTTACGATGTTTGGTTGTCGTAATGTGTAAGTCGTAAGTGAAAAAGTTGATCACAAAATTAACTATTTGGTGATTTAAAAAGTTTTAATATTGCAAATAAATATTAAAAATGTTAAATATTAAAAAATTAATATTAACATAAAAAAATAATACAAATTTGCATGACCACAAAATTAACTGTCACTGGGCAGTAAGTGAGTGGTAATTGGGTTACAAGTGAGGGGTAATTGGGTTGTGTAAGTCTTTTACGAATTACGGTCCAAACAAATGCCGTAGTTGTAACTGGGTTGTAAGTCATTTACGAATTACGGACTTTTACGCGAAACAAACGGCCCCTAGTGGAACTCATGACAGCTTCATTATCACAGTAGATCGGTCTCTCAATAGAATCCACCACCTTAAGACTTGTGATGAAGTTCCTATGCCATATACCCATGAGGAGGTCTCATGAAGGGAAATAAACTCAGCCTCCATCGTGGAAGAAGCAATTGTCTTCTGCTTGATGCTTCTCCATCATATCGCACCACCCACAAGTAGGAACTGTAATTGTCTTCCTACTCACAGAGAGAGAAATTTTTGTTTTTCGACTGCATGCTTCTTGGATATGTATGTATCCTTGACTATAATTTAAAAATATTTAGATAACATTTAGTATAACTTGGACTTAACCATGATCCTTTTTTCTATTTTATAATTTATAAAAGATGGGTTTTTTTCATTTCGACCCTCCTAATCTTTTTAGTTAGGGACAAAAACCCTTCGTTAATTGTGCAGTTTATGTTAATAAATTTCTGAAATATTCTCTTTTTAGATTTATATGCACCCCAAAACTCACTTTCCCAACCTTCTCTCTCACTCTGACTCTCTAACTCTGTCTCTCTGCCCTCCCCCATTTCTCTCGCCTCTCAATATCTTTCCTCCGCCATCACCACTGTTGTCGCCTCGTTTGCTCCTCTCTCATCGCCTCGTTTGCTCCTCTCTCACCACTTTCGTCGTCCGCCAAGACACCACCACATGGACGCAAATCAAATTAATCCCATCAAATGGACCCAGATCAGGGGGAGAGAGGGAGGGAGAGAAGTGAGATTTGAGGGGAGAATATCAATAATTTTTTTCTAAATTACTTCCATCTCATCAAACCAAACTGATATTAGATCAAATACCAACACCAAAACACTCCAAATTCGGGCAAAAATCTAATCTTTCTCCCAGAAAAAACAATCCAACACCATAATTGCATCACACCATCAAATTAAGGCGAAATTCATTAAAAAGAATGTGTAAAACCCTAACTTGATGTCAGATCCAGTCGCAAACATCAACACCGTCCCGTCCCCGTCGACCCGCCCCATCTCGAACCCCTTCCATTGACCCTGCTGATCTCGACGACCGCCTTAATTAAGATACTTCCCCATGAATTCGACTCTCCCCTTGCGGTCGCGAGCTCCGGCGGCGACGTGATCGCGAGGAAGGAGGGCTTAGCTGAGGGTAGGATCCGGAGCTGGACGTGCTACCCCGCAGCGGTGAAGTCGGCGGCAAGCTCGGGGGAGTCGTAGATGTTGATGCTGACGTGGAAGAGGGAGGCGTCGATGGAGGTGGGTTCGATGTGGGTCAGCAGTGTCTGGATTCATGTGGTGATGTCATGGGAGACGGCGAAGATGGCGAGAGAGAGGAGAAGAGGCGGTGATGGCAGTGGCAGTGACAGCGGTGGCGGAGGATGGGAATCGAGAGGCGAGAGATGGGGGAGGGAAGAGAGTCAGAGTGAGCTAGAAGTTTGAGAGAGTGAGTGAGGTACTGAGAGAAGCAAGATTTGATGGGAGAATACCACTTTTATTAGGGTTAAAAATGCATTTTAATCATGCTACCATTAGAAAATAAATAACAACTAACGAAAGTGGATTTTTTTTTCCCTAACTTAAAAGATTTGGCGGGTCGAAATGGAATTATAAAGATTTGGGGAGTGAATACGAAATTAGCAAAAAAATTTAAGTGTCGACATAGAAAACCCCAAAAAAGAAATAATTAACTCGGAAAACGTAGGTTATACTTGCCTTGTATGTGCCTGAAATCTAGTTTATAAATTGGACTCCCCAAACAGGAATTTAATCCTAGAAGTTAGGGATGAAAATGAACCGAAATAGACCAAGGCCGGCCGGCCTGAAAATATCACCACTTGGGCTTGCCTAAATCAAGAGTTTGTCGGCCCAAAGCCCGGTTTTTAATTTCAGGCAGGCCCGGTAATGTTAGGGATTGGGCTTGCCTAATCGGCCCAGAACCCAAAAAATGTGAAAAACTGTCTTGATTAGTTTCATTATCCTCTAATCTGAAAGAATTTGCTGATTATTAAGTATTGTTCATACTTGTCCAACCGCACGAGTTACATGCTTACGATGTACTTGCATGGGATGCACCCAAACCATGGTTTTATGCAGGCAGTGCATAAAGAAGTATGTGACCAGAACTTCTTGATTAACCATAGGGGATTTTGTCAAACCGTAATTAACAAAAAAGCTCAACTTTATAATTTAATTCGTTACAACTATCTTTTTTTTTTTTTTAAACCAATCACATGCGCTCACGTGTCAAGCGCAGGAAGCGCAGGAGGGCTCCTCAGATGCGAAAGACGCTTCAAAAATGTGAACTACTGGTATATAGAAGATTGCGACCATGATCACAATCATCACAAAAATGCTTTATTTCTGAGTTTTTATTAGGGCTGCGATTATGATCACAGTTCTCACAAAAATGTCATGTTTCTTAGTCTTCATGGTCCCAGTGCTTTTTATTAGATCGCGGTCCTCACAAAAATGCTATATTTTTGAGTTTTTATAGGACTTGCGATCATAATCACATTCCTCACAAAAAATGTCTTCTTTTGAGTCTTTATTAGGACTGCGACTATGATCGCAATTCTCACAAAACACAATTTCCCAGCCTATATCAGACTGCAATATTGATCGCAGTCCTCGCAAAATGCCCTAATTTTCAATTAATAAAAGGACCGCGATCATGTTGCAGTCCTCATATATCAGAATCGTCATCATCAGCAGAACCCTGTTCACTGACATTAAATGATGCCCAGTGCTTTTCAGGTTTAAAACCACATCGATCACAAACACAAACAAAACTCATCGCGAGCACGAATAATCGAGATCTGTAAAAGGTCAATTCAAAAAAAAAAAAAAAATAGTCCGAGGGCTCCACCCACTGAGACCCCTAGGAGAGGGACTCCCTGTCCCCCTTCCAACCCCCACGACAACCTGGCCGAGCAGGTCAATTCACGAATTACTCTGCGTCGGGGTCATGATTGAGGGAGAGCAACGTCCGAGGTGATGGGGAAGTGTGAGAGGAAATTAAAATATATAAAAAAAAGTGATGGTTGGGAGGAATTGATTTATGCTGATGTGGATGAGGCTGTAGCGAATAAAAATATGAGGCAAGTTTTTTTTTTTTTCTTAATTATAAAAGCAAGTGGGTAGCTGTAACGAATTTTTTCTAACCATAATGCAAAATTGCGAATATAAAATAAAGCGATCCGGTCTGTGCTTTTGCGCAACCCAAAGCCCGGTTGACAAATTAGTCCAACACTGGGGGGCCAATGCCCGGCCCGGCCCTGCCCTGCCCAGCCCGGCCCATTCTCATTCCAACTAACAGCACTCAATACACAAAAGCTACTTGTGCTCCACTGGGTGATATGCGAGCCGACCAATGCAGCCCACAGGAGTCTAAGCAGATTAATGTCATAACAAAAGGCACCACCTTTCTACAAGTTGGCTGCCACCTCTCATCTCAGCCAAATTCCACCTGGCCTTTCTTTCTAAAAGCTAGCACTAAAGTTCTTCATGAAAGTTGATCAACTTCACTCTTATCTTGGTAGACTAATAACAAACCAAACCCCAGAAAAAAGAAGGCATCTAGCTCTCAAATAAACAAATGAATCAGCAGTGAGCCATGAGGACAATTTCTAGTTTGTATGGTCAGTCACAAAAGCCTCCAATTTGGAATGGAGAAACAATAGTTGGAGTCACTAGCAAGAAAACATGTATCCGTTTTTAGAAAAAACTAAACCAAGGCTTTTGTATATTGTGCATTTAGAAATGGGGCATGAATCAACTTGCACACAAATCCAGGCTGGCTTCCCGCATCCCTTGTTACACTAGCTACTACCCACATGAGGTATCAATAAGAAAAGCAAAAGTGCAAAATGCAAAAAAGACTGTTAAACTAACAACTTGCCACCTTCATCTTTGAAAATAAGCACTCAAGAAAAAGCCAACCAGATTGTTTTGTGGGAAAATTTTTGATTAAATAAATTTAAAAATTTGTAAAGCCAATTTCTCTTAAAAATACTTTTAAAAAACTGACTTTTTACATGTCACGTAGTTATCACTTCAGCGGCCGGTCTTTTTGCCCCTACCAACGTGACGGTTTACGCTGACAGAAGTTGATTTTCTTCGTTCGGGATTGTCAACTCCGAACGAAATAATTTTTTCCCCCCTTCATCCGGATGAAGATTTATCCAGATGAAGATATTTTATTATTTTTTTGCTTTTTCTCTTCATTTTGAGTTGACAACCCTGAGCAAAGATTTTTTTTTCTTTTTTTTTTGCCAACTCCGCCAATACTGCTCGCGGGTTGCTGTCCGGCACAATCGCCAGCGGTTCGTCTCCTCAAGCAGCTCATCTTCTCCAATCCTCCCCAAATTGGTTGCCGTGTTGGTGCCGGCGCCAGAGGTGGTAATGTCGGTTGGGTCCTGCATGGTGGTGCCGGCGACGACCATAGCGTTGAATTCTCGGTTCATGGTGGTGAAATTCTCGACGTTGCTGCTGAGAGAGAGGATGGGGGAACTGTGGTGGTCTCCTAGGACTGGTCTCGTCCGCCGGCCCTGCCCGTGGAGGAGGAGGAAGAAGATGAATGGTGTTCTTTATAGGGGAAAGGTTGAGGACAGGGCATGGATTTTGCAGACCTCGGTCACGTCGTCATCGTCGATGGGGCTGCTCTGCTGGCTAATGCTGCTGCTGCTGCTCTGTGGTCATTCAAGATGGCCCGTTGTTTGTTTTAAGGGAGAAGAAAATGAAAAACAGAGGGGAGTAGTAGCGTGATTACAACCATTTGTTTTTGATTTGCTACTTGCAGAGTCTTTACATATTGTTCTTTGTTTCGAGTTGTCAAATTCCAGACAAAGAGGAGAGAAAAATAAATAACATATTTTTCATCTTGAGGTTGCCCAAGGAAAAAAAAAAATTTATTTGAGGTTGGTAGCCTCAAACGGAAAAAAAGATAAAAAAATAAAATTTACGTTCAGATTTATCAACTCGAAACAAAAAAATTACAATCTAACGACGTTATGCTGTCGGGACAAAATGATATGACATCAACGTGACATGTTAGAGCTGATTCTTGAAAATATTTTTGAGAATGCTTAGTTTCTAGAATTATTTTTAAAAGTGATTTTTTTTTTTCCAAAAAGTTGCTCTTCTTTTGACATCCGTGCAGCATCTGAGAAAGGGTGATCATCACCCAAATATTGCCACCAAAAAGAATTTGCTTCTAGAAGTCCTTTTAGAGAGGGAATAAATATATAGTGAAAAGAAGTTCAAAGCATCTCTTGTTGAGGCCTCCCTGATTGCTCAGGGCCAAACATAAACTAGTCTTGTATATAAAATCGTGTAGTGACCCTTAACAAGGACCAAGCAGATGAAACCCCTAGAGAGTTTGACTGAAGAAGCCAATGGAATTGAAATTTACAGGTTACATTTTTCCCATGAGCAAGTATCACAAGTTAATCACTCTGTATGTATGATACAGTGAAATAAGAAAATTATCACCAAAATAAACCAAAAGATGTTCTCTTGTACAAATATTATGATGAAAAAAAGCCACCAAAAAGAACTAGCATGAAACAACCACCAAAACAAAAAGTATTAATGAACTAATTAAAAGTAGAGTGAGTGGGCTGAACAATTGCAAATAAATAATGGTAATGATGCCAAGCTGAAAGTTCACAGAGCAAAGGACCAGCATCTATATTCTATATGAGGAAAAGGATCTAGAGTCATGTCAATTGGAAAGATCACAACAAAAGAGGGTTCCCTACAAACAACAAAAGCTGTATTTTTCCAACACAAAACAGGGAAAAGCTGGGGGTCTCTTGCAACTTTCCTGACAAATACTTTCTCAATTCTCAATACCATCAACAGAGAGAGAATTGATGCACAGTGTAAGAATTTTAACTATATCAAAGATTCTAAGATTTGATTGCGCTTCAATTTGGATTCTACATCACATATAATTCAAAGAAAATTCTGCCAGATTAAAAAAAAAAAAAAAAGGAAAAAGGAAGAAGTAACAGCATATAGCCAGGTTCTATTTTATAGAGAAAGCTATAAGAATTTCATCATGATGCAGCTTCAATTCTCATAGCTACCTCGGCCAACACATCATAATGAAAGCTAGAGCTACAAAGGCACAATAACAATCAAATATAAAATCAAGAACAGAGGAAACCCAGCTCAGAATAAATGTAAAAAAGACCAAAACAGAGGAGCTCAAAGTTTAGATCTTTATGATCTTGGCAGCTCTGATGACAGGATTGGCCTTTGAAATCTGCTCTCTGCCGAAAGCCTTGTAATCGAAGGAGCAGTCGTGGGTGTCGGAGTACCGGTGCTGGCCGCAGAACAGGTGGCCGCAGCGGCACCGGAACCCGGTGAGCCCCACCTTTCTCAGGCAGCTCGAGCATCGGTTCCCTAATCGAACCGACGACGGCTTTCGCTCTCCTTCCGCGGTTTCATCTGGCTTCTCGCGCTTTCTAGCCGCTGAGAGTTCTTGAAGAGGAGAAGAATTCATCAACAGAGGAGGAGGCTGAGTTTGTGAGGATGATGACGATGATTGATGAGGTGGAGAAGACGAAGGAAGAGGTTTGAGAATCTCAGCTTCTTCTTTGTGAGCTGGCGAAGAAGAAGAAGAAGGTTTGAGGATCTCAGCTTCCTCTTTGTCAAGATTACAGCTTTCTCGTGCCATTTTGATGCGTAACAATTTAGAAACAGGGAAAGACCTAAAAAGGTGAGATCTTTGCTGATAAAATTGCAAAAAAATGAAGACCCCACAGAGAATTAGAGGGAGAGAAGAATCAGAAGGTGGGAGGTCCTGTTTATTATTGACTGATAAGCTGAAAAAGGTGGGATTTTTCTTGATGGGATTGGGAAATATTGAGAACCCACCAAAGGATTTTGGGGAGAGAATATAATGATCTGCAACGTGAATGAATTTAAACAGGAAGAAAGCTAGAAATTTTGGATTTTTTTTGAGGATACAAAGAGCGTGAAGGGCTCGATTGGATCGAGAGAAGGGAGAAGAGATGAGAAATGATGGGAAAAATTTGGGAAGGGAAAAGGAGAGGAAAGGGGCTTTTTAGCTTGAAGAGGTGGTGGTGGGGTGAGAGAGAGAGAAAATAAAAGAAGAAAAAAAATAGAAGAAAATAAAGGAAGAAAACAGCCAGTCAGTTGGGTGATTAATATTTTAATTTTAGTAATTAAATAAGTATGGAATGAAAAATAAAGAAATGGTATCTGTGTGATTTATCTTGGGTATTTTGAAAGCCACCAATGATTGAGAATTTTCATGTGGTGATGTCTCCTCTGCAGCTCTGCTTCTCTCGCTTCTTGAATCCACCGTTCATTTGGTGGGCCTTCAAAATGCTGATCTTGTCAAGAATTGTCTCTCTGTCCCACTTCAAAATATGGAAACATGAGTCCTTTTCAGGCATGCGGACAAAGCTTTGGTAAGAAAAAAGGAGAATTTTGCCAATCACCCCTTCAAATTGCAACTATTTATCAGAAGTATTTTTCACATTTCCATAATAATTTGATTGTTTATTGGCTCTAGATATAGATATTATTTAGAATCTAAACTACTACTTTTTTTTTTTTTTAATAGACTATCATTGAGATTTGAATATGAGAGTCCTTGGAATTCACTCTTATAGTTTTATCAGTGAGCGATGCTTCACTGACTTAGATAAACTTCATAACTCGATATTAATTTTTTTCGAGCAGAATGACACTTACGCCTCACATCAAGATCGAGAAAAGAGAGGACTACAAAGAAAGAAGAGAGATTGTGTGTTGGAGAGAAGGAGAGTTCATTAAGGAACCAAGCACTTCACAAACCGTTGATCATCTAGGGCGTGTTTGTTTCGCCGCAAAACGCCGCAAAACGCAACTCGTAAAGCTTCTTTTCCATTTTCCGTTATTTGTTTCACTGAAAAACAAGTTGCAAAATGCAACTCTTCTTTTTCCATTTGCAGTTGCTACAGTTAAATTTGTGGTCATGTAAATCTCACTTTTATACTCATATTTTCTCACTTGCAGTTGCTACAGTTAATTTTGTGGTCATGTAACTCTCACTTGTAGTACACTTACAGTGCAAAATAGTTACTTGATAATCAATATATAATTTAATATTATTAAATATTTAATATTTTAAATAGTGTTCAATTTCTTATTTAATTATTTTATATTTTTAATCTTTAATTTTTTATTGTTTTTAATATTGTTTTAATATTTAATATTTACTATTTTAATTTAATATTTTTATTTAATATTTTATTTAATACTTTATTATTTTATTAATACTTATTCCATTTTTTATTATTTTATTTAGAGTTAATATTTTATTAATATAACAATATTATACTTTACTATATATTTAATTATTTATTTTTTAATATAAAAAATTGTTTTATTAATATCATAATATATTTTATTATTATATTAATATTTTATTATGTTAATATTGTAATAATAATTCAGTATAATAATACTATAATGATAATTTATTATTAAATTATAATTATATTTTACTTTGTTAATTTTATATTTCTATAATATTACAATAATATTATAATAAAATTTATATTATAATAATTTTCAAGTATTTTTAATATTATAATATTATAATTATATTTTATTATTTTTGTAAAATTTTTTAATATTTATATTTTATTAGTATTCTTAAAATTTTATTAATGTTCTTTAGATTTTCTTAAAATTTTATATTATTTATTTAGTTAATATTTTAGTAATATTTTACTATTTATACTAATATTTTATTAATATTATTGTTATAAATAAAATATTAAGATTATTAATTTTTTATCTCAAATTTATTAATACAATTTAATTTGCAATAATGGATTTAATTTAATAGTATTTATAATATTTAAATCACTGCTACAGTTAATTTTGTGGTCAACTTTTCCACTTACACTTTTACATTACCAACCAAACACCGTTAAACACAAAATATACTTTACCATTTACACATTCACTTTATCAACCAAACACCGCAAAACAGAATATACTTTTCCATTTACACTTCACTTTATCAACCAAACACCGTAAAACACAATATATTTTCTCTGCTACAGTTCACTTTTTCCATTCTCATTTTACGACTTACGACTTGCGATGTTTTGCAACGAAACAAACAGGCCCTATGTATGTACATGTTCCCTCGCAGTTGGGCACTTGGCTGGCCCCGGGTTGTTAGAGCGCCGCGCGCCCAGGAGGTTCCAAGTTCGAAGCCCACTTCCTGCGCGACGTTATTATTTCCAGCCACCTGTGCGGTTGGCTGTCTAGTAAAAATTTTCATGTATGTACGTTGTGATTTCGTGAACTCATTTGTTGCGTAATGAGCTTTGAGTCTACGATAGTGTGTTTTGGTATTTTTTTTTTTTTTTTTTAATTTGAATATTCCCTTTGCCATTGCAAATGAGAAGTCGGCACCCACAGTCTCCCAATGCTGAAGGGAAATAACACGCTACTTGAGTTAAATTCAGTTAGCTAGTTATGTTTTAGTTTGTTTAGATCTAATCCATCTTCCTCCTGAATATAATTCATATAAGATCATTCTTGATGTCTAAATATGTATACTATGTCTAAATTTAATTAAATAAAAAACAACAATTTCAGTAAAATAATTTAATCTTGTAATTTCTATTTAGTTCCCATTGAAAATTAGTATATTTAAAAAGAAATATTGAATTTAGATCATTCAAATAATTAATCTACTATTTTATTAAGTTTGAATCCTTGGTGGATTCCATATTTTTCCTGTTATGCAATGGGATTATAGGAATTTATAGTGAATCAACAATTGAATTTGTAGGATCTCATTCGTGTATACCCCATTGCTACCTTCATGCATGAGAAAATAATATTTGAAAATCGCGAAAAGATATATCATGATCTTTGATTTAAATTAGCAAATAGCAAGGTCTTAGTGAAGGCATATTGCTCGATAGGAATGAGTGGAGAAAGCTGATCCATGTGCCCGATCCAACGTAAGTCTCTTTTGGTTCATGTAGCCTTCCCCAAGTACTTGGGACAAATGGCTTAGTTGTTGTTCTTGCTCAACCAAAAAATTCGCCTCTCTAAGATTATGGAAATTAGCCTCTCAAAGAATATGCATTTTGTACAGTAGATAATCACAAAAATACAAATAATGTCTCCAAAATTATGCGTTGATAACCGATAAAGGAATATGAATTCTCTGCCTGATTCTCTGGGAGTTTCAGAAGAAAACCACCGAATATTTTCAGCAAAAGAAGAAAAGAAAAGATAAGCCTTATATTCAAAAAAATTCTCCTAATTATTATTTACAAATTTGAAAACATTGCTATTATCTCACTATCTTCTCTAATTACCTTTTTTAACAAATTTAGGTGTTTACATATATGTGTACACATTGATCGTATAGATACTGTAGCGGAAGCGTACCTCTTTGGTGCGAGGGTTTCTCCTCGAAAGCATGTTATGGCTCTTAACCATGGAAGGATTTACAGTAGACCTTGTAAGAATCTTTCGTCATGATTCACGATCCAAGCTGAATAGGCAAACGTTGTTGGAGGTTTGAATAAGAGGAGGAGTTGCAAATAGTTTCATGCAATTACACGTAGAAAGAAGGAGAAATTGGTTTTCTTATATAAAGAAAATCAACCCTAGTTCTAACCCTTGTAGGAGATCCTAATCCCTCAATAAATCTTGTCCATTGGCTTGATCTGGCGGCCTACATTGGGTGCTTCACTAAACCAACCCAGATTAGAAAATAGGCCAGACTCTTGGGATAGGGCTAGACTCTAATTGGACTTGGGCTCGACCTTATCATGGATCTGTCCATCCAATTCTAACATATGCCCACTCGCACAATGGTGGGATATCTTTATCTCAAGTCATACACTAACTTTGCATTCTTACGATCATACTGACTATTGGATCATGCAATCATCAAGATCACTGCAAGCGGTGAGCTACTGAACTACAAACTCTTAGCCAGAGTGAGAATAACTCTTCTAATCTTATGTAAAAACAAGTCCATGTTATGACTTACTCTAGATGTACCAACTCACATCTTTGGATCAAATATTCTCAATTCCTTAATAAATAAAGGAGAATATGAGTCTAGTAAGGCCCACACTTCGCTAAAAACGAACGTTTCAGATGCAAACACTCTACCAGAAGATGTGTTGATGATCTTCCTTTTGCATTGTTGTCATTCCAGATAAAAGCAATTGCTTCCTTATCACTTGCAGACCAGTTGAATCTATCATGACTGTAAGGAGAGTGTTAAAGTAGCAACACTTTAGCCTTCCCGACAAAACTGAATGTCTAAAGGGTAAAGGTGAGAAACAATGACCAAATGTGTTCTCCACAGTTCACTTAGCTTACACGGTAGCGAAGCAGGGATCCATTCGCCTACCCAAAATGATGGTCTCCAAGCACACGTAGTATGATTGCTATTATAGTAAATGTAACGCCCCAATCCCACGGGTACGGAGACGTTACTGTGACGTATATACGCAGGACGGAAATGCCCTCACATATATACGCTAAACATCAGTACATGCAAGAATCAGAGTATGAAAGTATGGTGATAATATACATTCTAATAATACAGTACAATTACACTATTATCACATAGCATGATACAATATTATAAGAATATTACATCACCGAGAGGGGCAAAATTATGATCATAAAGTATGAAAAACACTGGAACATACTCACAAGCTATAAAAGGGGATCTTGCGAGCTAGTCAAGAGAGGGAAAGTCGGGAATGAACTATGACTGATCCGCTTGCTCCACAAGAAATGCCTGGTCTTCTGCTGAAGAATCTGCTCTGGTCTAAGCTCCAGAATCTGGACATTCAAGTCTAGGGTTGTCAAGAAAGAACCCAGCAAGTACTAAAATGAGGCTAAGTAGCGTGCACAGACAAGCACATATGTACATGATCAAATGATGTGGTTCAGACATGCAAGAACAGGCACTAATCGGTAAGCATAAATGTTAACCAGAAAGCAAGCAAGTCAGTAGTTTAAATATAGTAGCACAAGCAGTTGTTGGCCCAAAGGTCCATCACTCTAGTTTTGATGATGATTAACTCATGTAGTTATAGTACTAATGATCTTGTGTTTAATTAGTCTCAAATTTGTGATCATGATCTTAGTAGGTGTTTAGCTTCAATAAAGGATTTAAAGTCAAGTTTTGGAGCTAACACGGTTTGATTCAAGAGCCTATGCATCAAGACCACATCAAGTACTCAAGAGGAGTCTAACTCTTTGGATTAAAGTTTGGACCAAGTCAAGAAGGAGAAGAAGACTTCAAGTGAAGACTTCAAGGGAAGACTTGAGTCTAAGTTTGTTTAGTTAAGATTTTATTTTTTAGATAAAATGTAAAGGATAGAATAGTTGGTGGATTGCTCAAGTATATCATCTACACTCACACACAAGATTTAGATGTGTTTTCATAAAAGAGTTTTCATTTTGAAAAAGAGTTTTCATTTTGAAAAAATACCGTTTTGATTTTTGGAATTTTCTTATATACATATGTTTAACCAAAACTATTTTAGATCTTAATGTCAAAAATATAGATATTTCATCATGTATGTGTAGTGGATCATATCCATACACACTAAGCTTTAAAAGTGTTTAAAATATCTTGTTTTTGTATTTGGAGAAGTTTTAGAAAAATCTATTTGGAAAAATACATATTTTGTTTTATGCCAAAATTTCTAAGTTACAAAAATAGTTCGAAATGTTTGTAACATGGTTTGATTTTACTCAAACATGTTTGTTTATCAAAGTATAATACTGAACCTATTTTTTTAGAATTTTAGAGATTTTATGGGATTTTATTTAAGTCAAAAAGCCAAGTTTTCGATACTCATAATCCCTGTTTCTGGATTTTGCCGGTCGACCGGCCCGGTCGACCGAGTTAGGAGTCGGTCGACCGACGTGCACAAACGTGCACTCCAGGTATGACTGGAGGGCCGGTCGACCGACTCGGTCGACCGTCCAGAAAGCTCTGCTCTCTGGAAAGTCCCGGTCGACCGGGCCGATCGACCGGCAGAGAGTTCTGTTCTCTGTTCCAGGTCACGGTCGACCGGGCCAGTCGACCGAGGTTCCAACGGTCGAATTTCTGACCGTTGGCGGTCGACCGGGCCGGTCGACCGACAGCCGTCCAGGCTGAAGATTTAGCCCAACGGCTAGTTTTTGATGGCCTATTTAAAGGGGCTATCATGGGCTGTTTTTAACAAGATTTCAAGTAGATTTTTGCACCAGTTTTTCCTACTCTATTAAGAGATTTTCTCCACTTGTATTTGATCCAAATACTTCCATTCAAAAGGAGAGTTTATCAAGAGTTTTCAAAAGTGATTTTCTTGAGTTTTTCACCACCACATTCAATCCAAGTTTTCTCACAAACACTTGAGCTTTCCATTGATATATCTATCCTATAGGAGAGTTACTGTGAGATTGTTTTTAGGTGATCAAAGTGTTGTGATCACCAAAATTTTCATCTTTACTTTGAGGAGGCGGACTTGTGTGTTCGCGGTTGTTTCGAGTTCTAGTGAGAGCTAATTGTAGAGGTGCGACCTCGGCAAGCTAGAGGGCTTGCGGTGTGTTGTTCTTGCGGGAACAAGAGAGGGACTAGAGAGTCCAAAGAGCTTGTAGGTGTTGCGGCACCGAGTAATCCGATGGGATCGATTTTAGTGGAAATCCTTCATAGTGTTGAAGGCGGGGACGTAGAGCAAGTGTGCTCGAACCTCGAAACAATTCTCCTGTGTTTGTGATTGCTCTCTCTATCTCTTACTTGTTTATATCTTGCATGCTTATATTACTTTCATCTTTATATGCTTGATATATATTTGTGCTCATATTGTCATATGCTTGGGGTTTGTTTGCTAACACTTGTATTCAACCAAGAGAGCCAACGCGGCACCTCAACTCTTATCTAGAGGAATCTTGAGGAGTTAGTACAAAGCCCTTCACGGGGAATCCGACTACACTCTTGTGTTATACTTAGTGTTTAGCTTAAGAAGTTTTTAATTTGCATTAATAGTTTTAATTCCGCATTAATTGTCCATTAGATTAGCTAGTCACCTATTCACCCCCCTCTAGGTGATTACAATTGGTATCAGAGCCAAGTACTCATGATTTGGGTCTAACCACCTTGAGTTAAAGATCCTCATTTTATAGCTAATCACAATATTTGTACACACACATGGATTTCATGTCACCTCCCACTTTTGACATTCTTAACATCCAAACTTGGAAGGTTAAGATGTCTATGTACCTCAAAGGCCTAGGCATTCATGTTTATCTTGCTACTACTATAATAATAGCAAGTATATTGAGGCTAACTCAAAAGCCATCCATGCTTTGAAGAGTGCCCTAAATAATGATTATTTATGTAGGGTTGCTAATCTTGACTCGGCTTTTGTAGTATGGAACACCATCGTCTCCCTTGGCGAACAAGAACAATACTATGCGGGGAGCAACTCGGATGTTAAAAGTGAAGCTTCCAACGTATGCTACATGGTCCAAGGGGGATAATCCCCTTGAGGTAACTACCGATTCCGAGTTAGAAGAGGATGTTGATATGTCATATGATGAGCTTGCATCTTTTTGTCAACAACTCCTTGAAAAATATGATTTGCTTAAAAAGGATAAAAAGAAAATGAAAAATAAATTTGAGTGTTTGTTAAAAGAAAAAGATTCTTTTCAAACTAAATTTGAAAATGTTTCAAAAGAAAATGAATGTTTAAAAAATGAGAATATTTCCTTACTTTTTAAATTGAATGATCTTTGTGAAGGAAATACTTCTTTGAAAGATAAAATTATTTTGGTGAAAAAACAAAAAGAAATTGCTTTGCAAGAAAACAACTCTTTAAAAAGAAAAATTGTTAAAAAAGAAAAAGTTAATGTTTCTAAAAAGAAAAAGTTTGTTGATCATACTTTTCATGCCACAACTATTGATAAAAATGAAGTTAAATTTTTGAAAAATAAAATAGATTGTTTGAGCTCAACCTTGAGCAAATGTGCATTTAACCATTCTAGATTGGAATCCTTATTTCAAAAGAAATAAGCTCCACATATTCATGCACCTCACCCACAACATGCTTATGCACATTTTGCACGCCATGATCATTCTCATTCACATGTGCATAGTAGAGTGTATAAGTGTACACATTGCGGCCGCAAAGGCCATTTAGCAAGATTTTGTTATGATAGAATTAATTCTTTAAATTTTGCTAATAAGAATGTTTAGGTTCCTTACAATGCTAACCCCCGATGATCCAAAAGAAAATGGGTACCAAAATCTCCACCTTTTGTATTTGATGTAGGTGCGGGCTCTCACAAAACGTGAGAGGGATGGTGCCTTGATGGTGGATGCACATGGACTTGATGGACACACATTTGATGCACTGCTATCAAGGAGGTTTGGTGGGACAACCATCATATTTTGGAGATTTGGAGTATAGTTCATGTGTTGGTAACTATCTCTAAAACTCCTAGTTTATTTACATGCTTTCATTTGATGATTTTTAGCATGTTTGTTTTTATGATTATGCTTCATGTGGTAAATACTTGTTTAGATGTAGTTTTTGTCAAAACTTGTGTATATACGTGTACAAATAGTGAGCAACATTTGATTCATATACGTTTGCACTTCATTGTTCATTTTGTACTCACTATATGCACATGTATAGGCTAGTTTTGATGATTTCCTCATTTACACTTGTTTTGCCCATTTACATGTTTTACTTCATGTATATGTAATTTTTATTTCAAATCTAATAAATATACATGTATACCCCTTGAGTCATTTGCCTTCATGCAATTTATATTATGAACTCTTTTATGTTTGGGATATGTATGTGTATTATTAGTTTTGGATAAAAACATACATATACCTAGAAGTTTGTTTTTAGATAAAAAATGAATTTTTATGATTTTCATATTTATATGAAAAATAAATTTTCATGATTTTTATGATTTGTGATAAAATGATATTCATGTTTGTTTTAAGCTTTTTTGACTATTTTCATGGAAAATACTAATTACATGATTTATGAACACTCACACTTTATTTGTTTATTCATGACTTTGTTTCATGATTATTTTTGAGCCTTATAGATTTCGAGTGTTAACCTTTATGTATTTAGTATGTTTCATAATAGACATATGATTTGGTTTCATGTTATAAAGGATCTTTAACTAGTTTTTCAAAAATTAATTTAACTAGTTATTTATTCTTCAAATGGTAGTGTTTTCACAAAAAAAATATTTTCAACCTCCTATTTTTGAAAACCCCTACCAACCCCTTTATGGGCGGACGGATGGGCGAGTATGCCTTGTAGGCCTTATTGAAAATCTTTTATCTTGTGCATGAAAAGGGTGGATTTGTATGAGTTATACACTAATTTCACATAATAGTTTCAATGGGTAACACAATTAACATATTTTGTATACTCATATTTTGTTTTCTATATATGTATGCTTCATTTCATATAATATCAATTTCTATTGGTATTTTCATTTTTCATACATATATATGATATGTTTGTGCTTGAGTTACAAAGTATTTACATATTTAAAGCACAAAGTATGTTTATGCTAAGCTTAATTCAAATCTTAATTTCAATTGGTATTTTAATAAGCTTATGCATTATTTTCAATAGGTACTTTTATTGATATCATAATTTACAATATACTTCAATTGGTATCTATTTAATTTAATTGGTATCCATATATTTCAATTGGTATCTGTTGGCCCAAATGGCCTTCCACTCTAGTTTTGATGATGATCAACTCATGTAGTTATGTTTACTAATATTCTTGTGTTTCTAAGTTTCAGATCATTAACAGGATATTAGTTGGTGATTAGCTTCAACAAGATGATTAGAAGCTTATCATGGTGATTCCGGTGCCAAAGCTTAAAGATCATACCTTTGCACTTGGAGAATCACGGAGTTTGGACCGAGTCTACTTGAAGATGAAGATCGTCAAGAAGACTTAGGTATCCTAATTTAGATAGAGTTTTTAGATCCATTTGTAAATCTTAGTTTAGTTGATATGCTCAAGTGCACAAATCACACACGTTTTATGATTGAGTTTTGGTTTTCATGCATAGTTTATCAAAACAAGTTTACATATGGTATATGTATAGTAGATGTTTTCTATTTATACATACATGCTTTAACTTGGTAAACAAACTTATTTTGATATCCCTATTCATGTTTTGGAAAAATCAAGTTTGACAAAATACAGGTTTTGTTTTTGATAAAATTTGCAAGACTCTAAAATGAATTGATATGTTGATATATTGTCTTGAAATTTTTATCACATGTTTATGTTTTAACATAAAATGATAAAACAAGTTTTAGAAAAACATATTTTTAGAAAAATAGTTTTTATTGTGATTAAAACTATTTTTTAGAATTACTGTGAATTTATGGGATTTTTATTGAGTGAAAAGACCTATTTTCAAATCCCGTATCTGTGCAGTTCTGCACTGTGCCTGCCAGGCCAGTTCGGTCGACCGGGCCGGTCGACCGCACCATGTGGCCGGTCGACCGGGTCGGTCGACCGATGTGCACAGACGTGCACGCTGGCTACACATTGTAGTCGGTCGACCGGACCGGTCGACCGAGTTGAGAGTTCAACTCTCAGGATGTTTCGGTCGACCGGGCCGGTCGACCGCTAGTGCCCAACGGTCACTTTTCTGACCGTTGGCGGTCGACCGGGCCGGTCGACCGACGCCTGTCAGAGCTGCCAGCTCAGCTCTAACGGCTAGTTTTCTGTTTGGCCTATATAAACTCCATCTCTTTGGGGATTTTGGCCAAGTTTTTTAAGAGAAAAAATACTGGTTTTCTGAGGTGTTTAAAAGAGTTTTAAAAGAGTTTGTGGGCTTTAAAACTTCTCATATTTATTTGTTTTGGGTTTTTGGAAAATCAAAGAAAACTAGGTTTTGGGATTTTGATTTGGTATTTCATTTTCTATCATATACAAGAGATTTCCCAAGTAGTTTTTCTTTGTTGCTTGTTTCCAAAAACACTTTGATTCCACACTTGAGCTATATCATCTATCCTAAACTATTAGGATCTTGTTTTTGTGGAAAAAGAAAAGAGAAAAAGAAAGAGAAGAGTTTGAGGTTGTTTGTTGTAAACCTCTTTGTTGTAAACACCCTTTTATTTGTGAATCCCTCTTCGGTAGAGGTGATCGGGTGATTGAGTTGTATCCCTCAAGTGTGAGGTGATAGTGTTGGTTGTTGTAGCCTCGGTGGCTTTGTAAGTTGAGAGAGGAGTTAGGTACTCCTTATATTGGATTGGGAAATCCTACACGGTGGTGTAGGCGGGGATGTAGAGTTGGGTACTCGAACCTCGAAACAAATCTTTGTGTTAGCGTTTGATCCAATTTCTCTCAACTCTACTCTCTTTACTTTGTGCAAGCATCATTTCATTCAAGCATCATTTTTTTCATTGCATACATATCTTATATATTGCTTGTGTTGCCTTGCATCTTTTATATTGCAATTCATTCTTATATGCTTGTCTTGATTGTGTGCATTTCATATTGCTTGGATTGCTTGTGTGTGTGCCTAACTTATACTCATCCAACAAGAGCTTCACATAGCGCCTCAACCCATTTCAAGGGGAATCAAGGGGAGTTAGTCCAGAGCCTCGCAAGGGGAATTCGGCTACACTTGTTGTATTGTATTAGTTTGTGCATAATTTGCATTAGCTTCCGCATTTAGCGCACTTAGTTTGCATTGTGTTTCTTAGATTAGCATTCACACCTATTCACCCCCCCTCTAGGTGTTTTTCAATTGGTATCAGAGCTAGTGCTCCTGATACTTAGGCTTAACATCCTAGGAGTGATCCATTTGCTTGCTAATCTCATTTGCATTTGTTTGTTTGCACATTCATATATAGTTTACCATGGACTTCATGACCCCTCCTAGCTTTGACCCTTCCAACATTGATGTTTGGAAGTATAGGATGTCCATGTACCTAAAGACCCTAGGTTTGCATGTCTTCCTTGCCGCCACCAAGAGATGTTATCTTGGTAATGGTAATCATATAGGGGCCAATGCACAAGCCCTAGAGGCCATTAGAAGCACATTATCTAAAGAATATCTTTTACGTGTTTCTAACTTTGATTCCGCTTTTGTAGTATGGAACAAATTGACAACAACCACCACCTCCAAGCTTCAAGTCCAAATCCAAGAAGAGGAATCTAGTGGAGAATCCAACTCTATATGCTACATGGTCCAAGGGAATGACTCCCTTGAGGTACACTCGGAAACTCCATTAGATAGTGATGATGATGCTAGTTCTTCAAATCATCATATTGATGCCCATGCTTTGAATGAAGAACTATCTATTGTGTGTGAAAAGTTAATAGAAAAGTATAAAGTTTTGAAAAAGAAAAGTCTAGAAATTGAAAAGAAAATAAATGTTTGCATTCTAGACTTGACAATGTTTTGCAAGAGAAGGATGAGATTGCTAATGAAAGGGACTCATTAAAATCTCAACTTAATCTTGCTTTAAATGAAAATAAAATTTTGAAAAATAAAAATGATTGTGAAGATGTTTTGAAGAAAAATGATTCTTTAACTTCAAAACTTGATTTTGTTTTAAAAAGTAACCATTCTTTGAAAAATGAAATTGAATTTATTTCAAAAGAATTAGAAATTTGTTTAAAGAAAAATATTGTTTTGAAAAATAATATGGATGCACATGTTTGCCATGCTAGGGTAGTTTCACCTAGAACACCTATTGCATGCCACACTTCTTCTTTGATTAACAATGATATATCCATGCTTAAGAAGAGTGTTGATTGTTTGGGCTCCACTATGAGCCAATGTGCTAAGAATTATACACGCTTGGAATTCTTGGTTCGAAAGAAACAAGTTCCATCATCTATGCATGCACACCATACACGGCATACACATGCTCCTCACGGACACCATCAACACATGTATGCTCATGTGTACTCATGTACACATTGTGGACGAAAAGGTCATCTTGCTAAATTTTGTTATGATAGATTAAATGTTTCAAATTTAGCAAAGAAATTTGTTTGGGTTAGGGAAGGGACTAACGCCCATGGACCCAACAAGATGTGGGTACCAAAGACCACCACCCCTAAAGTTTTTGATGTAGGTGTGGGCTCTCACATGACGTGAGAGTGTTAGCACCTGGAGTGGATGCGTTCCGGACTTCATGGAAATCAAAATGGATGCATCACTTTCAAGGGAAGATTTGGTGGAGATGACCACCATGTTTTGGAGATAAGGAGAGTTGCTTCTTCGTTTTTGGTAACAATCCTTTACTCCCATTTATTGTTTACATGCTTTTCATGTTCATAGTTTATAGCATGTTTTTATTGTCATTGGATTAGTATGTTCATTCCATGTTTATTAGATCCTCTACATACATGTATAGTATTTGAGACACACATGCTTATATGATCCCATACTTAGTGTTCTCACTTATGTTTAAGCTATAATGTACATCATGAATCTAATACATGTGAATTCACATAATAATCATGTTTTAGTTTTCCATGATGACTTTTATCATGATGATTTTTATATGTGTTTTTGATGCTTCATGTTTTGAATATATGTTTAAGTGTTAGTTTTCATTAAGACTAGTTATATACTTGTACATAGAGTGGGCTACAAATGAATCTATATATAGTTGGAATTGAATGCTTATTTGAACCCATTAGATGTACTAGTATAGTCTAGTTTTGATGATTCATACATATTAAACTTGTATTCTCATTTTTGAATTTACTTTATGATTGTGTATTTCACTTCATGTATATGTTTGTATTGCCAAACCTTAAGATATACATGTATACCCCTTGAGTCATTTGCCTTTCATGCAAATCTATATTATGGACTCAAATTGTGTTTAGGGATATGTATGTATACTTCTTGTGTTGACAATTCATACATATACCTTGAAATGAAAATTGCCTTGATGAAAATTTAGCTTATCATGATTTTCATGTCTTTCATGTATTTATGTTTAACTTCATGTATATGTCTATCTTATCCAAATTATTGACTATACATGAGTATCCTTTTTGAGCCACGTGCCTTAATGCATATATCTTGTGGACTCTTTATGTTTTGGATATGTATGTATACGTTAGTTTGTATTAGACATACATATGCCTTGAAGATTAGATAGTTCTGATGATTTCGTGTTTTAAGGATTAATTGAGCTTAATGAAAATATTTTTCATGATTATGATCTTCACATATTATTTGTACACTCATATCTATTGCTCATGTTTTGTTTCTCATGAGTTATGCTTTATTGGTTAGAGTGATGATTATCATGTGAATTTCAATTTTGTTTTATTCCTTGCTTGAAGGATTTCGTGCTAGTTAACAAATTTTTCATTTAACTAGTTGCGATATTTTTCATTTGGTAGAGTTTTTCAAACAAAACTAAATTTTCAAATCTATTTTTGAAAACCCCTACCTTCTAAGGGCGGTAGGATGGGAGATCATGTTCATGTATGCCCTAAATTGAAAATCTTTAAAACTTGAATTATGATTGGGTGGTAGAGAATATGATGTATACACTTGAACTTATTGTTATGTCAATTGGTATCATTGAACTCTTTCAATGGTATCATTTTGATCTTCTGGTATACTCATATATGTTTTGTATGTATGTATGCTTTAAATTCCAAGTATATCAATTTCTATTGGTATCTATTTTTCATACATATATATGTTTGTGTTTATGCTAGTGCTTGAGTTTCAATTTTGTTTAAATTGATTACTTCTAAATTGTTATCAAGACTATGCATGACTTTAGTTTGTATTTCATAAAGGGGGAGAAAATTTGATTTTGTATTTCAATTGGTATTTGTACTCCCACTCTTTATGATTAAAAGTTGTTATTTTAAACATATGATATCAACATCAAATTATATGTTTTTCAAAATGAAATATATTCTTACAATTGGTATCAAAATTTATGTTTAGACATTCAAAATTTGTTATGTTGTTTTACAATTGGTAATTTGTTATGTTTAATTACAATTGGTATCTCATATGTTGTTTAAAGAAAATATTCAAAGTTTTGATTTGTATTTCCTATATGCAAGGAGAGCTTAACATCTCTCTTACATAAAGATTCATGTTGAGTATATTATAAATTGAGGAGCTTGACAACTCTTCTTTATATGATATACGTGTGTAGGGGGAGCTTCACATCTCCTCTTATGCATTACATAATATGTGTTATGTGAATTGGGGCTTGTCATCCCTTCTTCATGTAATGCATATGTGTAGGGAAGCTAACTTAGCGTCTTCCTCTTCATGAATGTATATAGCATATAACATATATTGATTCTTGTTTATTGGTATCAAGATGCTTCATTGACATATTTTTAATTGGTATCATGTTTGTAGTCACCCCTTATTGATTTTGTTTTTTGTTTTAGACAAAAAGGGGGAGAACATTGTCTTTTATTGTTTTGTTTGACATAAAGGGAAGAAAGATTTTTACCCCTCGTTTTATTTATGGTTTTGATTACCCCTTTGTTGATGATTGACAAAAAGGGGGAGAAGTATTTGTGTTTTATATTATATGCATGCTTATGTTTATGCATATATTATGTTTTAATCTCAAGAATATTAAGTTTAATTGATATATAGAGTTTGCTTTGTAATTGGTATCTAGAGCTTATTTTGTTTTGAATATTCCATTTGATATCTAGAACCATTCATTGTTTATGCATACGCATGTTTCATGTTTAACATTCATTGCATATATTTATTGTTTATCCCTATGCATGAGTTAAGGGGGAGCTTCCTTGAAGCTTATCTTTAATCCATGCATATATAACTCCATGAGTTTTGTCATCATCAAAAAGGGGGAGATTGTTGGCCCAAATGGCCTTCCACTCTAGTTTTGATGATGATCAACTCATGTAGTTATGTTTACTAATATTCTTGTGTTTCTAAGTTTCAGATCATTAACAGGATATTAGTTGGTAATTAGCTTCAACAAGATGATTAGAAGCTTATCATGGTGATTCCGGTGCCAAAGCTTAAAGATCATACCTTTGCACTTGGAGAATCACGGAGTTTGGACCGAGTCTACTTGAAGATGAAGATCGTCAAGAAGACTTAGGTATCCTAATTTAGATAGAGTTTTTAGATCCATTTGTAAAGCTTAGTTTAGTTGATATGCTCAAGTGCACAAATCACACACGTTTTATGATTGAGTTTTGGTTTTCATGCATAGTTTATCAAAACAAGTTTACATATGGTATATGTATAGTAGATGTTTTCTATTTATACATACATGCTTTAACTTGGTAAACAAACTTATTTTGATATCCCTATTCATGTTTTGGAAAAATCAAGTTTGACAAAATACAGGTTTTGTTTTTGATAAAATTTGCAAGACTCTAAAATGAATTGATATGTTGATATATTGTCTTGAAATTTTTATCACATGTTTATGTTTTAACATAAAATGATAAAACAAGTTTTAGAAAAACATATTTTTAGAAAAACAGTTTTTATTGTGATTAAAACTATTTTTTAGAATTACTGTGAATTTATGGGATTTTTATTGAGTGAAAAGACCTATTTTCAAATCCCGTATCTGTGCAGTTCTGCACTGTGCCTGCCAGGCCAGTTCGGTCGACCGGGCCGGTCGACCGCACCATGTGGCCGGTCGACCGGGTCGGTCGACCGATGTGCACAGACGTGCACGCTGGCTACACATTGTAGTCGGTCGACCGGACCGGTCGACCGAGTTGAGAGTTCAACTCTCAGGATGTTTCGGTCGACCGGGCCGGTCGACCGCTAGTGCCCAACGGTCACTTTTCTGACCGTTGGCGGTCGACCGGGCCGGTCGACCGACGCCTGTCAGAGCTGCCAGCTCAGCTCTAACGGCTAGTTTTCTGTTTGGCCTATATAAACTCCATCTCTTTGGGGATTTTGGCCAAGTTTTTTAAGAGAAAAAATACTGGTTTTCTGAGGTGTTTAAAAGAGTTTTAAAAAGAGTTTGTGGGCTTTAAAACTTCTCATATTTATTTGTTTTGGGTTTTTGGAAAATCAAAGAAAACTAGGTTTTGGGATTTTGATTTGGTATTTCATTTTCTATCATATACAAGAGATTTCCCAAGTAGTTTTTCTTTGTTGCTTGTTTCCAAAAACACTTTGATTCCACACTTGAGCTATATCATCTATCCTAAACTATTAGGATCTTGTTTTTGTGGAAAAAGAAAAGAGAAAAAGAAAGAGAAGAGTTTGAGGTTGTTTGTTGTAAACCTCTTTGTTGTAAACACCCTTTTATTTGTGAATCCCTCTTCGGTAGAGGTGATCGGGTGATTGAGTTGTATCCCTCAAGTGTGAGGTGATAGTGTTGGTTGTTGTAGCCTCGGTGACTTTGTAAGTTGAGAGAGGAGTTAGGTACTCCTTATAGTGGATTGGGAAATCCTACACGGTGGTGTAGGCGGGGATGTAGAGTTGGGTACTCGAACCTCGAAACAAATCTTTGTGTTAGCATTTGATCCAATTTCTCTCAACTCTACTCTCTTTACTTTGTGCAAGCATCATTTCATTCAAGCATCATTTTTTTCATTGCATACATATCTTATATATTGCTTGTGTTGCCTTGCATCTTTATATTGCAATTCATTCTTATATGCTTGGCTTGATTGTGTGCATTTCATATTGCTTGGATTGCTTGTGTGTGTGCCTAACTTATACTCATCCAACAAGAGCTTCACATAGCGCCTCAACCCATTTCAAGGGGAATCAAGGGGAGTTAGTCCAGAGCCTCGCAAGGGGAATTCGGCTACACTTGTTGTATTGTATTAGTTTGTGCATAATTTGCATTAGCTTCCGCATTTAGCGCACTTAGTTTGCATTGTGTTTCTTAGATTAGCATTCACACCTATTCACCCCCCCCCTCTAGGTGTTTTTCAGTATCAATATGTTTCAATTTTCAATTGGGTTTAAATTTTATTTGGTATCAATATGTTTTACCTACTTGGTATCAAAATTTAATGTAAATTTAAATTGGTATCAAAATATTTTCTTTCATTGGTATCAAAATGTAAAAATGTTTTCGATTTCAATTTTTCAATTTCAATTGGTATCACAAATTCCCTATTTCATATGGTATCTATATCTTGTGATATCTTGATTTGTTGATTTAAGACAATTCAAAATTTGTATTATTTATTCACAATTAGTATCTTAAAATTTTTGTTTATTTACAAAGGTATCTCAAAATGCGTTTTATTACCTTGAGTAAATTTCAAATTTTGTTTTAAGTAATTATCAAAAATTTGTGTTAAAAATGTTTTGATATGTTTTGCCTATATGCAAGTGGAGCTTAAAATCTCTTCTATATATAGATTCATGTTGAGTGTATCTTATATTGAGGAGCTTTACAACTCTTCTTTATGCGATACACGTGTGTAGGGGGAGCTTCACATCTCCTCTTATGCATTGCATATTATGCGTTTGTGAGTTAGGGCTTGTCATCCCTTCTTCATGTAATGCATATATGTAGGAAAGTTAACTTAGCGTTTTCCTCTTCATGAATGTATATCGCATATATCTCTTTATTGGTTGATTTGATTTCACCCCTTTATTGATTTTTTTGGGACAAAAAGGGGGAGAACATTGTTTTATTTTTACTTTAACCCCTTTGTTGATGATTGACAAAAAGGGGGAGAAGTATTGTAGTATATATGCATGTTTTTCCTTGTTTTATACAAAAGGGGAGAAAGAATTTGAGTGTTTGCATATATTGAGTTTACGCATGTTTATGCATCTTTTGTTTTATAAAATTAGGAGAATATTTTTAAAAGTTTAAACAAAAAGGGGGAGAAAGTTTTTGGAAAAAGGATTTTGGATTTGTATTTTGTCTCTCACCTTATTGATGCATATATGTTTATTTAGTTTCATGTACTTCATTGCCAAATCTTATTATTTTTTTGTTATGCATGAGTTAAGGGGGAGCTTCTTTGAAGTTTTACTTTAATCCATGCATATATAATTCTATGAGTTTTGTCATCATTAAAAAGGGGGAGATTGTTGCCCCAAAGGCCCATCACTCTAGTTTTGATGATGATTAACTCATGTAGTTATAGTACTAATGATCTTGTATTTAATTAGTCTCAGATTTGTGATCAAGATCTTAGTAGGTGTTTAACTTCAACAAAGGATTTAAAGTCAAGTTTTGGAGCTAACACCGTTTGATTCAAGAGCCTATGCATCAAGACCACATCAAGTACTCAAGAGGAGTCTAGCTCTTTGGATCAAAGTTTGGACCAAGTCAAGAAGGAGAAGAATATTTCAAGAGAAGACTTGAGTCTAGGTTTGTTTAGTTAAGATTTTGTTTTTAGATAAAATGTAAAGGATAGAATAGTTGGTGGATTACTCAAGTATATCATCTACACTCACACACAAGATTTAGATGTGTTTTCATAAAAGAGTTTTCATTTTGAAAAAGAGTTTTTATTTTAGAAAAATACCGTTTTGGTTTTTGGAATTTCTTATATACATATGTTTAACCAAAGCTATTTTAGATCTTAACGTCAAAAACATAGATATTTCATCATGTATGTGTAGTGGATCATATCCATACACACTAAGCTTTAAAAGTTTTTAAAATATCTTATTTTTGTATTTGGAGAAGTTTTGGAAAAATCTATTTGGAAAAATACAGATTTTGTTTTATACCAAAATTTCTAAGTTACAAAAATAGTTCAAAATATTTGTAACATGGTTTGATTTTACTCAAACATGTTTGTTTATCAAAGTATAATACTGAACCTATTTTTGTAGAATTTTAGAGATTTTATGGGATTTTATTTAAGTCAAAAAACTAAGTTTTCAATACCCATAATCCCTATTTCTGCCTTCTGCTGGTCGACCGGGCCGGTCGACCGAGTTAGGAGTCGGTCGACCGACGTGCACAAACGTGCACGCAAGGTCTGACTGGAGGGCCGGTCGACCGACCCGGTCGACCGTCTAGAGAGCTCTGCTCTCTGGAAAGCCCCGGTCGACCGGGTCGGTCGACCGGCAGAGAGTTCTGCTCTCTATTCCAGGCCACGGTCGACCGGGCCGGTCGACCGAGGTTCCAACGGTCGGATTTCTGACCGTTGGCGGTCGACCGGGCCGGTCGACCGACAGCAGTCCAGGCTGAAGATTTAGCCCAACGGCTAGTTTTTGATGGCCTATTTAAAGGGGCTATCATGGGCTGTTTTTAACAAGATTTCAAGTGGATTTTTGCACCAGTTTTTCCTATTCTATTAAGAGGTTTTCTCCACTTGTATTTGAGCCAAATACTTTCATTTAAAAAGAGAGTTTATCAAGAGTTTTCAAAAGTGATTTTCTTGAGTTTTTCACCACCACATTCAATCCAAGTTTTCTCACAAACACTTGAGCTTTCTATTGATATATCCATCCTATAGGAGAGTTATTGTGAGATTATTTTTAGGTGATCGAAGTGTTGTGATCACCAAAGTTTTCATCTTTAATTTGAGGAGGCGGACTTGTGTGTTCGCGGTTGTTTCGAGTTCTAGTGAGAGCTCATTGTAGAGGTGCGGCCTCGGCAAGCTAGTGGGCTTGCGGTGTGTTGTTCTTGCGGGAATAAGAGAGGGACTAGAGAATCCAAAGAGCTTGTAGGTGTTGCGGCACCGAATAATCCGGTGGGATCGATTTTAATGGAAATCCTTCATAGTGTTGAAGGCGGGGACGTAGAGCAAGTATGCTCGAACCTCGAAATAATTCTCCCGTGTTTGCGATTGCTCTCTCTATCTCTTACTTGTTTATATCTTGCATGCTTATATTGCTTTCATCTTTATATGCTTGATATATATATTTGTGCTCATATTGTCATATGCTTGGGGTTTGTTTGCTAACACTTGTATTCAACCAAGAGAGCCAACACGGCACCTCAACTCTTATCTAGAGGAATCTTGAGGAGTTAGTCCAGAGCCCTTCACGGGAAATCCGGCTACACTCTTGTGTTATACTTGGTGTTTAGCTTAAGAAGTTTTTAGTTTGCATTAATAGTTTTAATTCAGCCTTAATTGTCCATTAGATTAGCTAGTCACCTATTCACCCCCCTTCTAGGTGATTATAGCAGTCACATGTGTATCGATAATTTCGAATAAGGAAAGCCTATATTGAAAATCGTATCAGGAGCATAGGCACAAATAAGCATGCAATGAGACATCAAGTAACGAATTAAATACAAGTGTGGACAAAACTAGTTGTACAATCTCAGGCTTTGGATTCATGAGAGTGATACGTCGAGGGGATAATCCAAAAAGAAAACCCTCATATATATACCATATACCTCATGTCACCATTGACTAGGTGTATACAACCTAAGTTGTCTTTACAATAATAGAATAAGAAAGCAGTGTAAAATCTCGGAAGCAAGCAAGTAAGATTTAATATATAAATGGAAAATAGGATAACTTAATTATATAATAATAACAATCAGTGTTGCCTGTTATTCTAATCATTTTCTTCCAGTGTCTCATATCACTAATAGCTCATATTGGAGTCCGCACTTCAGTAAAACTCAATCCCAACTTTGATATGCGGATACCATTATCCGAACGAGGAAATAACTCAATAACACCCGCTCCTGATATTATTATTGTATGATAATTAAGTTATATCTGGTGTAGGGTATTGTGTTGCCACAAGTCTTACAAGATTTTGTCGACATATGAAAAGGACAGTCAGGACGATGGGAGCAGATTGGTAAAATAAAATAGTTATGAATTCTTTATATATTACTATATCAGAAAATTGCTGACTTGTTTATTTTTAAATTTGTAGCAAAAGACGAAAAAATATGAAGCATCTCGCGCTGAAAATGACTTACCCCATAGGATGGGTAGAGACGTTCTTTCTGTGCGGAAGGGCAAATTTGTAAGTATAAATTTATATTCATTTGATTTTATAGCATATTTACTTTTTAAGTTAATTTAATTTTTTAAATTTCTTGCACTTCTAATAGAGAGAGGCCTGTGGGAGGGAGTCGAACGCAAAGGAGATCTACAACTTGGAATTTCTAAAGATGGATGCGCTCGATGCTCCAGAGGGTGAGCTTCCTATGCCCCGCACCCGAGGCAAGCCAGTCTCCGACGATGCCATGTCTATTGGTGTAAGTATTCATATATTTTTATGAAAATAATAGGCATCTATTTATACTTTTAATATCTTTGTTAATTTTCAGCTCGAGCTCGAGTGGAATTATGATGCGGCGGTAGCAGATGGCAGCGACGAGAGCACCGCCAATACACGAGCGACCCTTGACACATTTGGACGTGTCACGAGGCTCGGGCTGCACGTAGATGTTCCTAGAATCACCAGGCCCGCTAGGAGGGACCCCTACACCTCCCAGCTTGAACAGTAGGTTAAGGCCATGAGGCAGCAGTCGGAGGCTGATTAACAGAGGATTGCCAGTTTGGAGACTGCTCAAAAAGAGATGCAGTTGTTCATGGCCTAATTTATAGTGAGTCAACAAAGCGCCAGGTAACCTAACAACTGTTGTCCCAAAGGTCCATCACTCTAGTTTTGATGATGATTAACTCATATAGTTATAGTACTAATTGTCTTATATTTATATAGTTTCAGATATTTGATCAAGATAGTCAGTGTTTAGTTTCAACAAAAAATTCGAAGTCAAGTTTTGAAGCTAGTACGTGTTGATTCAAGAGCTCGCGCTTCAAAGATCGCATCAAGTACTCAAAGAGGAGTCTAGCTCAAGGATCAAATTTTGGACCAAGTCAAGATGGAGAAGAAGATTTTCAAGAGAAGATTTTTAAGACTTGAGTCGTGTTTGTAAGTTTAAGATTTTTATTTTTAGATAAAACGTAAAGGATAGATTAGTTGTGGATTGTTCAAGCTCATACGTACACACACAAAAAAAATTTACATACCGTTTTCAAAAGATATTGTTTTAGAAAATATGGTTTCGGTTTAATCGGTTGAATTTCAAAAATACATATTTGGTTTCATGAATAGATTTCATCAAAATGAGTTTATATGGTTTATATGTGTTTTAACTTTTATCCATACACATTCATGGTTCAAATGTTTAGAAAAAGTTATTTGATGTTTCTATATCATATGTTTAAATTTTGTCAAAGGCAAAACTTATTTTGAGCTTAATTGTCGAAACATAGATATTTCATCTTATATGTGTATTGGATCATATCCATACACACTAAGCTTCAAAAGTGTTTAAAATATCTGAATAAGTTTTGAAAAAATTATTTTTCAATTTGAATATTGATTTTTAAAAATACGGGTTTTGGTTTAAAGCTAAATTTCTATATCGCAAAAATAGCTCAAATTGTTTGTAATATGTGTTAATTTTTTATCATACATATTTGTATTTCAAAGTATTTCAATGAACTTATTTTTGTGAATTTTTATGGGATTTAAATAAAATTTTAGGGTTTTAAAAGACCAAGTTTCATATCCTTAAAACCCTAACCTAGGCTTTTGGCGGTCGACCGAACCAGAGGTTGGTCGACCGAGCGATCAACCTATGTGCACAAAACGTGCACACAGCCCTAGCTTGAGGGCCGGTCGACCGGGCGGTTGACCGACCAAGAAAGCAGTGCTATCTGGTTCTTACCTCGACCGACCTAGTGGTCGACCGACAGGTCAAGACCTGGGTGCGGTCGACCGGGCGGTCAACCGGTAACCCCAACGGTCTGAAATATGACCGTTGGCCGGACGACTGGCCTGGCCGGTCGATCGACAGGTCATTTTGACCAGAAAATTGAGCCCAATGGCTAGTTTTCTGAACCCTATAAAATGGGATTCTCTTGACCAATTTTGGTTAAGATTTTGGGAGTGTTTTTTAGAGTTATTTTCTTATCTTCCAAAGAAGTTTTTAAACAAGATTTTAGAGCTTTTATTTTCAAATCAAAAGGAGTTTTTCAAGAGTGAATCTCTTGATTTTATCAAAAGCTTTCTTGAGTTTTTCACCTCCAAATCTATCTGAGTTTTTCTAACACAAGCTTGAGCTTTTCATAACCTTATCTATCTTATAAGAGCTTTGTTTGTGAGAGTGCTTGTTGGTGATCAAAGAGAAGAGATCACCAAGTGTTCCACCTTGTATTGGAGAGTGTTGTAGAGGTTCAACCTCGGGCAACTTATGGGTACGTGTTGTGTTGTTCTTGAGGGAATAAGTGAGGGACTTGTGAGTCCAAGAGTTCTAGTGTGAACTCATTGTAGGTGTTGCGACACCGAGTGATCTTGCAGGATCGTTATAGTGAAAATTCTTCATAGTGTTGAAGGCGGGGACGTAGAGCAATTGTGCTCAAACCTCGAAACAAATCTCCCGTGTTTGCGATTGCTCATCTCTCTCTCTCACTTGTGTTTATATCTTGCTTGTGTTTATTATTTATATCTATTACTTGCTTGATATTCCTTGTTCTTAATTGATATATACTTGGGATTGTTTGCTCACACTTATATTTAACTAAGAGAGCCATAGTGGACCTCAACTCTTAATTTAGAGGAATCTTGAGGAGATAGTCTAAAACCCTTCACCGAAAATTCGCATACGCTCTTTGGTTATACGTTGTATGTTAGCGTAATAGTTTTTAGGTTGGATAAATAATTTTTAATTCCGCATTGTTGTGCATTAAATTAGCTTGTCACCTATTCACCCCCCATCTAGGTGACTTACAATTGGTATTAGAGCTTGATGCTCTTGATTTGGGTCTAACAATCTTTAGTTAAAGATCCTCATTTAGCTAATCACAATATTTGTTTACACACACACATGAATTTCATGACACCTCCTATGTTTGACATTCTTAACCTCCAAACTTGAAAAATTAAGATATTCATGTACCTAAAAGCCTTAGGTATTCATGTATATTTTACCACCATTAAGAATTCTTATTTTATTAATGGCAAACATTTAGAGGCTAATGCAAAAATCATTCATACTCTAAAGTTTACCCTAAATAATGATTTTTTTTATCTAGGGTTTCTTTGATTCGACTTTTGTAGTATATAACACTATTTGCTCTCTTGGGGAACAAACACCAAATAAAAAAGAGAGTGACTCCGGATGATGGAAGTGATGCTTCCAACATGTGCTACATGGTCCAAGGGGATAACCCCCTTGAGGTAAATTCTGAATCCGAGATAGAAGAAGATATTGACATGCCTTATGATGAGCTTACATTTTTTTGTCAAAAACTTCTTTAAAAATATGATTCATTAAAAATTGAAAATGATAAGTTGAAGAAGGAAATACTTCTTTGTTAAAAGAAAAGGATTCTTTTAAAAATAAATTAGAATGTGTTTCAAAAGAAAATGAATCTTTTATAAAGAAAATTATTTTGGTAGGAAAAAAAAGGAAATTATTTTAAATGAAAATAACTCTTTGAAAAGAAAATTGTTTTAAAAGAAAAAGAAAAGATTTCTAAAAAGAAAAATAGTGTTGATTCTCATTCTTGTCATGTCTCTCATGCTTATAATGTTGCATCATCTTTTAATAAAAATGAGATTCATATTTTGAAAAAGAGAATTGATTGTTAAACTCAAATTTGAGTAATTGTGCATTTAATCATAATATGTTGGAATCTATATTTCGCTAGAAATGCATGCACATACCCCACGGCATACACATGCACACCATGCTCACCCCACTCACATGTATGTTAGAGTGTACAAATGTACACATTGTGGCCGCAAAGGCCACCTTGCAAGATTTTGCTTTGATAGAATAAATCATTTAAATTTTACAAATAAAAATGTTTGGGTTCCATATGTTGCTAACCACCGTTGACCCGAAAAGATATTAGTACCAAATTTCTCACCTTTTGTATTTGATGTAGGTGTGAGCTCTCACAAAACGTGAGAGAATTGATGCCTTAGTGGTGAATACATTTGGAGCTTAAAGGACACACCTACTTGATGTATCACTATCAAGGAACCATGATGGGAGGACCACCTCATATTTTGGAGAAATGAATTGGTTACATTGATTTTGATAACCATTTCATACTCCATCTTTTAAAATAGTTTTAATGCTTATATGCTAGTGAAGTGACTTAAACTCAATCATACATTATTTTATACTTAATGTTGAGTTGATTGGTTGTGTGTTATGCATGTATTTTTTAAAAAAAATTTTATGTTTTCAATGGATTTACATGCCTTTTTTTTTTTTGATTGAATCATGTTTCTATATGCTTTAGTTAAAGCATATATTGATTTAAATGTCTATATCATGTTGATGTTCAAATTTTGTTAAAACTTGTATTATACATGTACAATCTTTGAGATACATGCTTTACATGCTTTATTTCTTTTATGTACTCAATTATTTATTTGATTGTACATAATATATACTAGTTTTGATGACTCTCGCATATTTATATGATATATTTGTTTTTGTGAAAAAGATTTTTTATATGAGTTTTGTTTTTGAGCTTCATTGTCTTATCTTCATGAATATACTATTCACATGATTCTTGTGCACTCATATTTCTTTTGTTTACTCATGACCTTTTTATGAGCTTATATTTAGGCTTTAGAGATCTTGAGTGACAATTTTTGTGTAATATACATATTTCATGGGATATATGATTTGTTCATGTTTGAAGGATCTTTAACTAGTTTTTTAAAAATTACGTTAAACTAGTTATCTATTCTTCACTTGGTAATGGTTTCAATTTATAATTACTTTTAAATCTTATTTTTGAAAACTTCTACTCTTAAAGAGCGGCTGGTTGGGCGACCCTGCCTTGTGTGTCTTTATTGTTTGTTTGTCTTCACCACTTTGTTGATGAATTGACAAAAAAGGGGAGAATAATTTAGAGAGTTTATATATGCATGCTTATGATTTTTTATTTTTGCATATATATGTTTAGTTTACATGTGCTTCTATTGAAAATCTTTATGTTTATTGCTATGCATGAGTTAAGGGAGAGCTTCTATGAAACTTATTTTTAATCCATGCATATATAACTCCATGAGTTTTGTCATCATCAAAAAGGGGGACATTATTGGCCCAAAGGCCCATCACTCTAGTTTTGATGATAATTAACTCATATAGTTATAGTACTAATGATCTTGTATTCATATAGTTTCAGATATTTGATCAAGATCTTAGTCGGTGTTTAGTTTCAATAAAAAATTCGAAGTCAAATTTTGAAACTAGCACGTGTTGATTTAAGAGCTCGCGCTTCAAAGAACGCGTCAAGTACTCAAAGAGGAGTCTAGCTCATGGATCAAAATTTGGATCAAGTCAAGATGAAGAAGAAGATTTTCAAGACTTGAGTCGTGTTTGTAAGTTTAAGATTTTTATTTTTAGATAAAATGTAAAGGATAGATTAGTTATGAATTGCTCAAGCTCATATACACACACAAAATTTACATACCGCTTTCAAAAGATATTGCTTCAGAAAATTTGGTTTCAGTTTAACCGGTTGAATTTCAAAGAATACATATTTGATTTCATGAATAAATTTCATCAAAATGAGTTTATATGGTTTATATGTGTTTTAGATTTCATCCATACATATTGATGATTCAAATGTTTAGAAAAACTTATTTGATGTTTTTATATCATGCGTTTAAGTTTTGTTAAAGTCAAACTTATTTTGAACTTAATTGTCAAAAATATAGATACTTCAACTTATATGTATATTGGATCATATCCATACACACTAAGTTTTAAAAGTGTTTAAAATATCTTATTTTTATATTTGAGCAAGTTTTGAAAAAATCATTTTTCAATTTGAAGATTGATTTTGAAAAATGTGGGTTTTGGTTTAAGGCTAAATTTTATATCACAAAAATAATTGAAATTGTTTATAATATATGTTGATTTTTTATCACACATATTTGTACTTCAAAGTATTCTAATGAACTTATTTTTGTGAATTTTTATGGGATTTAAATAAAATTTTAGGGTTTAAAAGACTAAGTTTCAAATCCTTAAAACCCTGACCTGGGCTTCTAGCGATCGACTAACGGTCAACTAAACCAGAGGTCGGTCGACCGAGCGGTCGAACGATGTGCACAAAACGTGTACACAGCCCTGGCTTGAGGGCCGGTCGATCGGGCGATCGACCGATCCAGAGAGCTTGCTCTCTGGATCTGGCCCCGGTCGACCGACCAAGAGAGTAGTGCTATCTGGTTCTTACCTCGGTCGACCGAGCGCCTGACCGATAGGTCAAGACCTGGGTATGGTCGACCAGGCGGTTGACGGACAACCCCAATGGTCTGAAATATGACCGTTGACCAGTCGACCGATAGGTCATTTTGGCTAGAAAACTGAGCCCAACGGTTCGTTTTCTGAATCCTATAAAATGGGGTTCTCTTGGCCAATTTTAGTTAAGATTTTGAGAGTATTTTTTAAGGGTATTTTCTTATCTTCCACAGAAGTTTTTCAACAAGATTTTAGAGCTTTCATTTTCAAATCAAAAGGAGTTTTTCAAGAGTGAATCTCTTGATTTTATCAAAAGCTTTCTTGCATTTTTCACCTCCAAATCTATTTAAGTTTTTCTCAAATAAGCTTGAACTTTTCATAACCTTATCTATCTTATAGGAGCTTTGTTTGTGAGAGTGTTTATTGGTGATCAACGAGAAGAGATCACTAAGTGTTACATCTTGTATTGGAGAGTGTTGTAGAAGTGCGGCCTCGGCGAACTTATGATTTCGTGTTGTGTTGTTCTTGCGAGAACAAGTGAGGGACTTGTGAGTATAAGAGTTCTAGTGTGAACTCGTTGTAGGTGTTGCGGCACCGAGTGATCTTGCAGGATCGTTATAGTGAAAATCCTTTATAGTGTTGAAGGCGGGAACGTAGAGTAAGTGTGCTCGAACCTCAAAACAAATCGCTTGTATTTGCGATTGCTCATCTCTCTCTCACTTGTGTTTATAACTTGCATGTGTTTATTGTGTATACCTATTACTTGCTTGATATTCCTTGTGTTTAATTGATATATGATTGGGTTGTTTGCTCACACTTGCATTTAACCAAGAGAGTCATAATTGCAACTCAACTCTTAATTTAGAGGAATCTTGAGAAGATAGTCCAGAGTCATTCACCGAGAATTCGGCTATATTCTTTGGTTATACGTTGTGTGTTAGCCTAATAGTTTTTAGGTTGCATAAATAGTTTTAAATTCCGCATTGTTGTGCATTAGATTAGCTTGCAACAGCGGGGGAGACAACACTGATGACAGAGACAACGACGAGACTTAGGTGAGATATTGCGCCAGTTATATTACTTGTATTGATATGACATTTGTGAAATTTGGTGTTGTTTGGTGACATTTGGTGTTGTTTGTGAAATTTGGTGTTGTTAGATGACATTTGTATATATTTGTGATATTCGGTGTTGTTTGGTGACATTTGGGTTGTTTGTTGATATATTGGTGATATTAATGAAAATTTGGTTTGGTGATATATTTGGTATATATTGATGACATATTTGTGATATATTTGGTATATATTGGTGATATATTTGGTTTGACGTTGTATATGTGATATTAAAATGCATCTGGGTTGTGTATTATAGGTCTGCAGGGTGTGTGCTGCAGATTTTAAAAAAAATAAACAAATTGCGTCGAATTTTATTTTCGACGCAATTTGTGAACCATAATTGCGTTGAAACTTACGTATTCGACACAAGTTGCTGACGCAGATTGTATTTTTATACTAAAAATTTTCAAAATGTCTATAATTAAATAATCAAATCATTGATTGCGTCGAAAATATTATTTTTTGACACAATTATAAGATACCAGTATATTTTTAAAGCAAATATTTTCACATTTTGTGCAAGTATGAAAGATGACAAATTGCATCAAAAACTTAAGTTTTCGACGCAAAATGTGATCAATAATTGCGTCGATTTTCACAAATTCGACGTAATTAGTTACCACATATTATATTTTTATACCAAAAATTTTTAGATTTTGTGCAGAGATGAAAGCTGATAGTTTGCGTCGAAAGAAATTTATGACACAAATTGTAAAATTAAAAAAAAATTATATAACCTATCGCGTCTAATTTTCTCTTCAAAGTTTAATTTTTCATCAAAAATTCGACGCAATTTTTAAAATATGCAAAATACGGAAAAAAATTTGCGTCAAATTTTCGACGCGATATATAAGCTTGCGTCAAATATTGACGCAAACTTTGCGTCGAGGTCCTCTGCGTCACATTTTTCCGATGCAAATTTTGTGTAAAAATTCGATGCAATATGTCAAGTTTCGACGCAAATATTCAACGCAATTTGATAGACTTTCTAGTCGTGCAAGGATTAAATTTTTAGAAGGCTAAATTTAATTTCATGCAATAAATATCATTGTGATTTAGGAATTAAACTTGTAAATTCATTACGACTATAATGCACCTCTCACTCTTCTTGTGACTTTCATTAGGATATCACGACAAAATGTGAGGATTTTGAGGATTTTAATTAAGTTTGGCAATATTAGAATAGAAATAGGATTATTTGTTATAGTACAAATAAGACTCTTGTTTTCTTTTTTGTTTTCTTTTTTTCGGATTCTCCTACTCTAAGTTGGACATTGTATATCTCCTGGACTTATTAGGACATGTATTTCTTTTATTTTATAATTAAATGACCACACTTTAATTGAAGATATATGGTTTTCTATCTTCATCTCTTTCATATCAACATGGTATCAAAGTAAAAATTCTAAAACTAACCTTTTCTTCTTAAAAAAATCTTAGCTCTAGTTTTTTTGCCTTCGCCTAAAAAAAATTACTCTTCTAGTGAACAATACCGCTGGTACTGATCATCATGAACAGTAAAAAAAATCAGAGAGAGTTACTTATCTTCTTCTGTAGTAAAATTTTAATTTTACTGTAATAAAATCTCATTCCCGTTCTTCTTGTTTTCATGAATTATGTCAAAAAATCAAAGATCTCATTGGTATTCAAATTACAATTGTGAAGTTGGATGCAAAAATATTTTGTTATGCGAGAAATTTGTGAGAGTCTTCCTTGGTGTAAGAATCAAATTGAAGATAGTTACTTCTGCGAAACCTGTCTCTACTGAAAAGGTGTTTAAAGAATGGGAATGAGACAACTATTTAGTGATGTATTGTGATAATCAAACGTTATACATATTGCCTATAATTCTTTTTTCATGAGCGAATGAAGTATATTAAAGGAGACATGGTGATAACACATCGGATAGTCACTTTATTCGCCACATTGAGTTGTCAAGTTGGAGATATCTTCACTAAAGTCTTATCTAGAAAGTGTTTTAAATTTTGTTTAGCAAGCTGGCATGATTGATATCTATACTCCAACTTGAGGGATCTTCTGTGGACTTCGCGAGAATCCTTCAATCATGATTCACGATCCAAGCAAAATATACAATCATTGTTGGAAGCTTGAAGAAGATGAGGAGTTGTAAATAATTAACACAATTGCATGTAGAAAGAGGAAGGGATTGGTTTTTCTTAATCCTTAGTAGGAGTATCCTAATCCCTCAACAAATCTCGTTCATTGACTTGATCTGGCGGCTCACATTGGGCGCTCCATTAAACCAATCTAGATTAAGAATAGGCCAGCCCCATAGGCCAGGCCTAGACTTTGATTAGGCTTGGACTCGACCTTCTCATGGGCCAGTCCAGCCAAGCCTGACACTGTTAAAATGGCTTAAGGTGGTAAGGATTCCTCGAATTTTGATTGTTTTCTTCAGAATGTGTTAGCAAATGTATTATAAATTTAAATACTTTTGTAGAGTCTTTGTATGTCCTAATACAGACCAATTAGGTCGCTTAACTTCTCCTGCGGGCACTAATCCTCTCCTGTATTAAACAAAACACAAAAGAAAAAGAGGGGACAGAAAAGAAAAGAGTCACCCATCCCTAGTTGTCAGGGTTCGGTTCATGTGTGTGAGTCACACACTATCAGAGCCTAGGTTCACACCTGGTGTGGGTAACCACCTGGGTCAATCCTCGGGCTCAGACCTACAGTACAATCAGATTCAGATTCAAACTCATCTGTATCTGACATGGGGATTCCAGCGACGAGTACAAGAATACCGTGTCATTGACAATGCACTCCTCGACTCTTGTCTATTCCTTCATTCCTGATATTAACCAGAATAATTTGATTCCCTTCTTGCTTTCTCTTCATCATTTCACTTTCAATCCTTTATCTTTAGTTCACAACACTAATTCTCCATCCTGAGTTCATTATAGATATCAGAGAGCGCATTGGAAGCGTCGTGTGCCCGTAACATTTAGGCTTTGGGGCTGGAAATATTGTTCTCCCTCCTGAATTGAAATTTCGAGGACGAAATTTTTTGTAAGGTGGGGAGAAATGTAACCCCCTGATCCTTGATATACGCTACTTTGGTGATACCTATATTTAACACTCGAGTAGATGATATAGCCATATTACACCGGACACGGTTGTTTACATACAGCGCATTGTATATGCACGTCCATCTGTTACATAGAGACTTGTTAGACTAAACATTAGTGTGCATACACTCGGAACACCGTGACTCACATATTCTGTCACACGGGACACTGTTATCGCATGTACATGTATCACCGTTGCACAAATACTATGACACGTCGCACTATTATTTCGTAATCATATCTCACCGATATATAGATGCACCACTTCACGGAATACCATCATTTCATATATTGTTATCATCATTACATGGATTCTCGGCATATCACTGTTACACATGCATGTATGGTTTCTCTATTCTTGTTATATGGATCCCCGTTCATATTACATGTATTATTATTCCATGTTATCCCCGTATTCCTGTTATACGACTGTTTCCCGTTACTGATATTGTTATTCCCGTTACTGGATCCGTGAGTTGTTGATATGCGATGTGTGGAATCTCACATCTATTGTTCCCGTTTCCAGTTATCCTGTTTTATGCTATCAACAGAGCTCATGTCCTGTTATCATGTTACATGTACCATGCCCTGTACTTGTTCTTGTTACGTTGTGTACTTTAAATGAAACATAATAAAGATAACTTGGGGATGGGGGAGACTTGACGGTTGATTCGATCTTATCGGGTGGATGTACTGGATCCATATTGTTAGTCCCACTGCAGGGGACGGTAGTGCTGCCTACCAATAGCTCCATGAGCTCTCGTTACTTGATTCGTGCTCCCCTCTTAGCGGAGGGCCCTGGTCTCAGCAGCCAGGGGTTTGTTTAAGGCCGTGATCCCGGGTATGTACGGGATACACCTACCCGATAAGAGCTCCTCGACCATTTGGTTTCCAAGTAACATAATAAAACAGTATATACAATAGTGACATCGGGAACACTTGTTATTTGGTCACTCTCTCGTTTGGATAATGGTACGCGTAGGCCATGTCCGGATGGGTTCGACTGGAGTGCGGGCTCCAGTATGAACTGCCAGTGGTATGGGACACTAGAAGAGATTGATTAAAATATCAGGTGGTACTGATTGCTACTATTGTATAAATATCATGACTTACCTGATACATGTATACTCTTGTTTAGTTGTACTTGTTACTGTTCCTGATAATTTATCCGCTATCATGTTACATGTATACTTTGTTACTTTACCTAATACATGTTACACTTTCTGTGGTGGCATACTACTTATATATATGTATACTCTTCATTGCATATATTCTGTTTTCTGTATACCTTGCAGACATCATTACTGTCTATGCACAACACCGTATTATGGTTATATTGCATATGCCCATCTGCATGTTCACTCTATCACGTCACCACTAGCATGTTCATTTCTATTACGTCACCACTAGACAACATTATTTATTATATAAACTGGATACGACTATAGACAGGACCCGATGAGAACCGGCTAGGTAGTGATGGTATTAAAAGATGACATGTTTATATATTTCTACTGCTTATTATATGCTTATTCTATGGTATCACTAATACATCATCATGTATTATATATTATTATCATACTTGTATTACTATAGTAGATATTACTACCTCCTTCATTTTACCACTCACTAGGTCGCTTTCTGACGACCCTGGGTTTGCGTGCCTAGGTTGGAGATCCGAGTTATCGTATTGTCAGATAGTCTATTGTGCACATAGGAGACTTCTCATCGAGACTCTTCATAGGTATCTTTATGATTTATTGTTGTTATCTTATTTATCCCTGTTTTCCTATCTGTTATGATCACTAACCTATTTCTGCAGGTATTCTTGTACTTATTTCCTGCTGGAACTCTTATAATTATGGAGGTGATTTCCTGTACTGAGGCTTAGCGTATGTACGTGAGGGTTTTCTGCCCTACGTATGTACGTCGCCATAACGTCTCCGTATCCTTAGGATCGGGGCGTTACACACACATATAACAAGAGAGCCAATCCCGCATTGACACGTGGATCGAAACTCTTATAATCTCTTATAATGTGTGTGTGTCTCACACACACACATTATAAGAGATTATAAGAGTTTCGATCCACGTGTCAATGCGGGATTGACTCTCTTGTTGTATGTGTGTGTTGCTCACACACGAACCAAATCCCAGTTGTCATGGAAGAGTTGTTGTTTGGCACCGAGCAGAATGATATAATGCAGAGTATTATAAATTTATTTTATTTACATTTATTTATTTTTTTACTAGCAATGATGTTTCAGAGATTCCTAGTTATGGGGACAAGTGCCTGCTACAAAAAGGGATATTGAACCAATTAGCTGGATTTACTATATTGTTTTACGGAGTAATATATTTTTTTTGGAAATTGGAATTTATGCTGCAGCAGCAGCAGTTACTTATGGCAGTATGTTTGCAATAATAATGCACTATTTATTCGTTTATTTTTGAACTCAAAGGCCGACAAATTTATGTGCAATCATAACAAGCATGTCACAACCCATGGGTTCTGTTGTTCTCTGTCTCTCTGAATTTTTTTTTTTTTTTTTTTAACTTTCTTGCCGTTGTGCTTAGGTTTATCTAAGATTCTTCCTTTTTTTTATTTTCGTTAAATATATTTACTCCTCAGATTTTATATATTCAGAAAAGAAGTCTCAAAATTATATTTAGAAACCGACTCTAATTTATAAGATTTTTAGCTCTTGTTTGAGCATATTCTTAGATGGTCTAATATTTTTAAGGATTTTTTTTTTGCTCTCTTTTAAGAGCATTTTTCTCAATTTGAGAAATATATTTGGAAAACCATTTTTTTATTAAAATAGGGTCAACGGAATTTGAATGGAGTAAATGACTTCCAGACCGTATGTGGGTACTATGGTCAACTTAAACAAACTTATTTTAACCAAAAAAAAAGAACAAAAACGTGTATATGAAGGAATATTTTGTTACAAGTAGCTACTGCGTTTCATAGAAAAAAAACTCGGTTTTATCATTTTGTCTGCTACAACGTTATCCACGTCAGCGTAGTTGATTCCTTCGAACCACTACTTTTTTATATAATTTTATTTTTCTTTTTATTCTTTTTCATCACCTCCAACGTTGCTCTCTCCTCAACCTTGATCCCGATGCAGAGTAATTCGCGGGTCGACCTGCGCAGTCAGGTCGTCGTAGGGGTTGGAAGGGTGGCGGGGAGCCCCCCTGTCGGGGTCGAGGACGGAGCCCTTGAATTTTCTTTTTTCATCGACCTGTTACCGATTTCGTTTGTTCTGGGCATTTTGTGAGGACTGCGAGTCGCCGTCCTAATAAAGAAGATTGCGACTATGATGGCAGTCTTTATAAAAACTCAAATATAAGACATTTTTGTAAAAACTGCGTTCATAGTCGCAGTCCTAATAAAGAAGACTGCAATCATGATCACAATCTTATAAAGACTCAGAAGCATGACATTTTTTTGAGAATTGCGATCATGATCGCAGTTCTTATAAATAGTACATTTTGTGAGGACTAAAGGTCTTAGTGAAGATAATACGACAAGATATAGAGGATGAGCATGATCGCAATCCTCAGAAATAGAGTTGCGATCCTTTTGTGAGGATTGCGATTATATTCGCAGTTCCTCAGAAATAAGGCATTTTTTATGAGGATTACAATCATAGTCGCAGTTTTCTATACTATGATCATTTCGTGAGGACTTCGGTCACAGTCGCAGTCCTAAAACATAGAGTATTTTCGAAGCACTCCGTTTTTTTGAAGCGATTATTTATAGCCATCTTCTTCTTTTGCTGCTGATGAGCACTTTAACGCTTGACACGTGGGTGCGCATCCTTACTTTAAAAAAGGAGGTGGCTGAAGCAAACAAAATTATGAAGCTGAGATTTTTCCTAATTAGGATTCGACGTAGGGTCCAGCGAAATGTCCCTTTAATGAATAGTCAAAACACTTAACTTATTCAACACTTTATGTAAATCTGAGAAGTATGTTTAATTTAAACTTTTTAATTCACGTTGAGTTTTTCCTGTAGAATTAATATATCCACTATTATTTAACTTATTACTGATAGAAAATGTTAAAAAATTTAAATGTGGCGTAAAAAATAAGCAACCACATATAATTTATTTTCAATTTCCCAAAATACCATATATTTATTTTCTGCACATAGATGATTAATAATACACTAATAAGGGGAAAAAATTGTTTACATCAAAAGCTCAATCACAATCAACTAGTACACAAAGCAAAATGAGATTTGGTCATCCCCATGAGAAAGTTGGCACCAAACTGCAATCTCAGGCAGGAAGCAGGACTTAACGAAATACTGCTAAAACTATAAATTTATATAAATTTTTTTTTTGAAGTGACCAAGGTGACCACAACAGTTTGGCTTGAATGATGCTTGCAATTTTGCTGTCCTCTGATATTTGTTGCATCTCTAAGGTCAATTGCATTACTATTTGGGCAAATGACACAAACAGGATACAATGTAGCACAACTCTTCCAATTGCTTCCTTTGTCCAATACAAAGATAAAACAACAAATACTAGAACACACTACACACGTGAATATTTCACAAATTTAGACTGAACAAGCCGGCCAGGTCTATGTTCAAAGTTTTGAAGCTCTCTGAAAATGGAGACAATAGGTATGTATATACATCTCACGGCAGGAAAAAAGACAGTCAATATTCGGTATCATCGCGAGGAAAAGACTTGTTGAAGAACAGGATTTAAATGATAAGGATTGGCATTATATAAACAGGATATCAAACAATTTCATATTGGGATACATCTTGGGTCGGAAAAAAAAATATATCAAGAAAATGGGTCAAGAAAATATTGTTATATACACGGTGAAACCTTCTTTTTGGTGAGTAAAGTTTTTCAGGCAATAGCACAGAGCATAACAAGAGAAGCAGCCTTTTCTGTTCTGATGTGTGATGAGCTTGTTGGGTTGGCAAGTTGAATTGAAAGGAAACAACCAGTGTAGCAGTTGTTGTTGCCGGTGCATACGAATTGCCACCACGAATGCATTATACATTTTAAGCCGGCGCCTGCCCCTCATGCTTCCAGTGCCAGCAACTTGCAAGTTCGCTTCTCCTAATTGCAGTTCCTCGTGTCTCATCTTCGAGTACCGGATAAATACTTCATATAAACAGTGGATTCCAAATGCGTGTTTTCACACCACAACCTCTCCATTGAATAACTGATCATTGAGTTGCACTTGAACCTTTCTGGTTTCCAAAACTCTTTGCAGAGCATAGCGGCACCTGCAAACATTGTAATCAGCCAAAAAATTTGTGTCTGTCAAAACGTAGAGACAGAGATAATAGAAAGCTACAGCTGAGATACTGTTACTGCATCAGTTACATATTTACTACCAATGCAAACAAAGAGGGAGTTCACCTCCAAGGTAGATGATCAAGGAACATGAAAGGAGAAACGACGATATCCTTGAAGCATTCCCTATGTTGTGACGAAAAAACTTTATAATCCTGCCCTCTGCCATCACCGACCCAGCTTGTCCAACGGCTCATGTTACTTCTCTCTTCTGGTACTATATGAATGATGAATCCTGCAAGAAACACCTCTGGCCCTTCTGCGATTGACACTTCAATTGGTGCTGGGGCATCATTCGTGAATGCTGCTGATGTTTGACCCTCAACGACGACAAGTCATCAGAACATTCGATGAATGTTGGTTTACTCCCACAACGTTCAGATAAACCATCTCTCATAAAGCTTGAATTGCTATACAACCGTTGGGGTTCTCATTTGTAAATTTAGTGTCTGCATCATCAAAAGAAGCTTTACTGTGATGTTGCTCGACGGACACCGTGTGGTCTTTTTTCAGAATGCCTTCCATATTCTGATGTATTACCATCCATTACTCATGACATTGCACAGTGATCAGTGTTGTGGCCTCGTCAGCGACAACAACCCGATAGAGAATCACTCCTTGAATCTCCCAAGCACAGAGAACAATCTCAAAACAGCACAAAACAATCACCAGAAAGAGCACAAACGCAAACAAACAATCTAACGAGGTTCGGCCTCAACGCCTACGTTCTCGGGGCAATCAGAGAGATTTAATTTACTTGGAAGAAGATTACAATGGCTAGCAGCCTCTTTGAATGCAAGAGAGCTCCAGCCTTTTCCTTCTCAAGGATCTTCATCAAGATTACAAACCCTAGAAAACAGCCAACCCTTAAATACAAGCAGATTTCCGAATCTGCACTTGCAGCCCGCACCCGCTTGTCAGTCGACCGGACGGTCGACCGACCCTTCCTCCGGTCGACCGATCGGTCGACCGGGTGCCCAACAGAGAGTTGGGTACTTTCAGTCGGTCGACCGGGCGGTCGACCAAGCTCTTTCCTTGTGCACGTTGTGCACGCCGGTCGACCGGCCAACCTGCACCTGCTGCTGTTGGCTTGTTTTCTGCTGCTGTTTCCCTTCGTCTTCGTCGTCGACTTCCTCGGCGATCACTCGACGACCCCTCGACGATCCTTATCAACTTTCCCACCAGTAAACTCTCTCTTTCCAACAGTCAGAAGTGTTGACATGCAAGAAACTGCCTGGCCACACAGAAACACCCCTCCTGTAATAGCATACTTCACTGTCCTCTTTTTGTGGACGTGGTTACCGACTTCCCCTACATGAGGCCTTGCCCGGGTAGACGAAGTGGGAGATGTTTCGTTCTCCACGCTCTCTTGAACTGTACAGTTCTCCGAGTAAGTTTGCTTATTATTGCTGAATCAGCTACAGAATCACCTGAGAGTGCAGCAATTGCAGCTGCACGAAGCCTGAGGATCGAGTTAACCGAAAGTCGTGCAGAAAATTCATCATTGTACACAGTGCTGTGAGGCCTTCAGAAAGTAAGACAAGTGGTAATGAAATGAAGGTCGATAAAATATAAGGAGTTGGATTCTTCGGACCTAGTGACAAAATCAGAGCATGCTTCAGCTATGACCGAATCCACGCATGGAAGTGCTCCACAAGCATAAACATGCAGATTTGGATATGTAGAATACAGCTGCAACCATACAAAGTGCAAAACCGGAATTAAGCATTTGGCTAGAATAAAATAACTTGATCATTAAATTGATGGAATGCTATTTATATGTTGGTAATTGTGAGGGGAAAAGGTAAAATCTGAAATGCTCATACGAAAAATATAAGCTTTAGAAAAAAACTAAAAACTAGTCAAGCATTGACCATTCAATTCATAACTTCCACAGTTACTAATTAATTAACAAGATAAACATGCTTAAGTTACATAATAGATACATTAAGAAATTATGAAGCAACAAAGGCGAGAGTAAAGTGAAACCACCACAGTCACAAGGGTACAAACAACAAACAACAACTAAGCCATTTGTCCCAAGTATTTGGGGTAGGCTACATGAACCAAAAGAGAATTACGCCGGATCGGACACATAGATCAAATTTCTCCACTCATTCCTATCGAGCAATTTGCCTTCACTAAGACCTTTTAGCCTCTATATCTTGTCGTATTACCTCCATCCATGTTTTTTCGGTCTCCCCTGCGCTCTTTTAACTTGCCCTAATTTGATACGCTCTACTCGCCGAATTGACGCATCTGTAGGTCTACGTCGTGTATGACCAAAACATCATAGGCGATTTTATCTCTTCTTCTCTTTTATAGAGGCTACGTCTATCTTAGTACGAATATACTCATTTCTCACCTTAACTCTTCTCGTGTTACCACACATCCAATGAAGCATGCGCATCTCTGCTACACTCGTCTTTTGGGTATGATATTTCTTTATAACCCAATATTCTATGTCACATAACAAAGCTGGCCTAATAGCAGTCCGATAAAACTTTCCCTTCAGCTATAACAAAATATTACGATCACATAAAAACTCTTGTTGCGCTTCTTCATTTCAACCAGCCGGCTTGGATCCTATGCTTAACATCACTATTAATCTCCCCATCCTTTTGAATAACAGAACCCAAGTAACTTAAAATGACTGCTCATCGGTATTTTTTGACCATCTAATGTCACAATACTATAATCTCGGATTCCCTGTTTACTGAATTTATACTCCATATATTTTGTTTTGGTCCTACTTAATATAAAACCTCGAGATTCTAAAATTTGCCTCTATAACTCCAATTTTACATTTATCCCAACTCTCGTTTCATCGACTAGAACAATATCCTCAGCAAATAGCATACACCACGATATCTCATCCTGAATAGCACTAGTAAGCTCATCCATCACTATGAAAAATAAGAATAGACTCAATGCAGATCCTTGATGCAATCCAATTGTGATAGAAAAATTACTTATTATGCCTCCACAAGTTCTGACGTTTGTCACTACTCCATCATACATGTCCCTGATTATGTTAATATATGTCCACCATAATACCTCTCTTGGTACCTTATCATAAGCTTTTTCTAAATCAATAAAGACCATATGAAAATTTCTCCTCCTCTCTCGAAATTGCTCTATAAGTTGACGAACCAAATGAATAGCCTCTGTCGTCGATCGTTCCGGCATGAACCTAAACTGGTTCTCTGATATTTTAAGATTTTATCTTAACTTGTGTTCAATTACCCTTTCCAAAAGCTTCATGATGTGACACATGTGTTTTATTCTACGATAGTTTGAACAACTCTGGATATCACCCTTGTTCTTATAGAGAGGTACTAGGGTACTCTTCCTTCACTCATTTGGCATCTTTTTAGTTACCTAGATCTTGTTAAAAAGGTTTGTCAGCCATCTCACGCCACCTCTCCTAAGCATCTCCATACCTCAATAGGAATTCCATCCGGGCCAACAACTTTTCTTGACTTCATTATCTTCAAGACCTCTTTAACTTCAGATTCGCTAATTCTGTGCATATAATTACGGTTCATATCTTGATACTGAATAGTAAGGTCATCCAAATCTTGAGCAGAACTACCATTGAATAATTTGTCAAAATATTCTCTCTATCTTTCTTTGATTTCTTCATCTCGAACAACTTCTGATTCTCATCTATGACACGCCTCACAGTACATAAGTCTCTAGTCTTTCTCTTTCTTATTCGAGCAATTCTATATATATCATTTTTAACCTCTTTGGTGTCTAATTTCTCACTTCTTTGTACACTTTAGCTATTGTATTATGAGCAACTTCCTTAGCCTCCTTTTTGGCTAGCTTATACCTCTCCAAACTCACTCCATCACAATTTTTCTTCAAATCTCTGTAAGAGTTTCGTTTGATCTTAATGATAGTTTTTACCTCTTCATTTCGCCATGATGTATTCTTACATGGTGGAGCACCACCTCGTGACTCACCAAGTATATCTTTAGCTACTCTTTTAATGCATCTAACAAGTTTGTTCCATGCTGTATTGGGATCTTTTTGGGCTTTTCAATCTGCTTCATGTACTACTCGATTTACAAAAACTCCTTGGTTACCTTCTTTTAACCGCTACCACTTAATTTTAGGATCTGACTTACGTTTAATCTTTCTAAATCTCCTTCTAATCTGAATTTTCTAACTCCGCCAGTGTATCGTCACTGCCTGTCCCAAGCCAGGATAAAGGAGGAGGGTTGTGGTAGGCCTGTGACAGCCAACGTAAAACATTGTCATATACTATGAACATAAACTAACCACAGCCACAAGGGTCTCTAATAAAATTCAAGACGTCAACACAATATTTAGACATATAGTATACAAGGTAAGATGCCCTTGTTGATGGATGAAAAGGTGTCTCACCACTTATTTTTCAAAAATTCAAATCAGTGTTTGATCTTTAATGGTCTAAGAATTTTTAGGGATTTCAATATGATAGGAAAACATTCAAAGTTGTGTTTCTAATTCACTCCACCGCCACTTGAATTGCGATCCAGTTCATGAATTCATGCATCATGATTCATAGTGTGTGCCTGATCCAGATACCCGAAACTAGCGATCCAAAAAAGAAAAGAATACAAATATTCTAGTGATTCAATGTGCTATTTTGGTATATTTAGTGCTAGTATAGCCTTTTTTTATAATCTGTTTTTGTTTCCGGGACCTAACATGGCTTTATAGTTTGGAGTTAGAAATTTGCTTGTTTAATATAATTAGAATTTTGTCACTTTTTTAATCAAAGAGGTTTGCTTCCTAGGTTTTGAATAAATATCAAATTAGGATTTACATTACAGATATTAAAGATGAAAGTTCCTATTATCATAATCCTTTATTCAAATGCCTTCAAATGTATATATGTATGTCTTTCACCTATCCACATGCACGCAGATAATCTATTCATAATTATCAAAGTGGCCATAGCGAATACTCCCAAGTGTACCATAACCTTAATACTGATCTGATAAACCTTGCCCCTTATGTATCACATATTGTGAGTATCATACCTCATATCGGGTGCGCAGTACATGAAGTGTACCAAGAATTTGGCAACACCTAAGAAGCACGAACAAGGACATGGGACATGGGTACAACACAAACACAACACGCAATGGACAAGACATGTAGACATGGTGACACGACAACAAATAGTACATAAGTAATAAAAAGAGAGTACAGTATATATATATGCATACATATACATACATACACATCCATGCATTGAAAAATATAGACTCAATATGAAAAATAATGATGATGACAACCTATCATAAAATTTATGATTTTGCAGAAGGAATAGTCATTGTCTCTTCAACTTTCTATAAAGCAGTTCTTGAACTGTGCTCACCTATATTTACCCATATCAAGACATATTGAAGCTTGTTATAGTTTTATACAAGTCAATATTTTAAGAGTCTTTTTCCATTAAATTATACTATTTGATATATAAATGAAAGTAGATGAACATGTCAAACATGTAATGTGCCCAAAGAAATACATGAGAAGTGTAAACAATGCACCCAAGTGCCCGACAAGTATCATGAATTAAAAGTAGTACATCATTGAGGATACATATAAGAAATGCCGGTGTTTAATACTGTGTGGAGTGCTTCCGTGTCTGCCATGAGGGTCAGGGTGTCAACCACAGGTAAGGCTTCATATGGTAACATTAATTCTGATAACTGACTCTACATAAATATTACACAGAATTTTTTTTCTTCTGAGGTGAAGTGATCTACTTCTATGACTTGGAATTGCTCAAATTGTTTTAATTTTGCCTAATATGCTTTGCAAATGAACTCCATCCTAAACCAGATACTATTTTGGAATCTGACACCTGCTAATATTATTTGAATTCCCTTTTGAGTCAGAAATAAGTATGACACCAGGAAAATTAGATTTAGTTAAGTTTTACATTTGAGATAAATCCAAAGTACGTGGATACGCACATACGTTTACAATTTACATGCAAGCAAGTATTTCATTGGATATCTATGTATTTAGTAACAAATTTCAACAATAATACTTGATAAATCAATTTTCAATCATATCTATCAAAGAAGGGATAAAAGATTAATTTTATATCACCTAAGAGTGCAACAATTTTTACAAGTCCTAAACCTTGAATGGTGTTGGCCAACATCAGATTCTAATGGTAGTAATAGATGATAAAATGGAGCAAAAAGTTATTGAGAACCATTAACTGATTCCAAAGGTTAGACATAAGAGACGAGATGATAAAAGAACTATGATGATTTAAAAAATCACCTAAACATTACTGGATAGTCCAAGCCGCCTTTACCATATTTAGATTAGGTAGGTTTTCTTTGTCCCTTATCCGGATAATTTTTTTCCTATTTCACTTAAACCATTTTGGCGACCAAGAGATATTTTCACTACATCATTCTTGATGTTAAGAAGAAAGGAACACTGAATAATCAAGTTCTGATGTCTATGTCAACTTAGTTTTTCAAATAAGGGTGGGCATAATATTAGGATTTTGCTTTATTTTCAAGAGGAGATGATGGCATGGTTCACAGTCGCGGTCTCGGCCGTCGACTCGGCGGGCACTGAGACGGATCGGTCTCGGCGACTCGGATCGGTATCGGGCGATACGCGCAAAACGCTACGTAGAAAGCTCAAAAAAATCTGAAAAATCACGACAAATCTTAAAAAAATGTAGATATTCGCATTCATGTATTACATGTCCAAAATATATCACCTAGTACACTAAACATAAAGTGAAAGTATAAATGCACGCGTCATCGGTAGAAGCATATCAAAATACATGTACAATATAGTAAATTGCATAAACTACATTCATAAATACATGCTAATGTAGTTATTTCCACATTGAATTGCGATGAGGTACAAAATCATCATCATAATGACGAGTCGACTGAGTCAACTCCGATTCTCGGCCGAGTTGGTCTCCTCTGAGTTGAGTCGACCGACTCGTGACTCGGACTCGTCTCGGAGCGGGCCGAGACGGATACGACTCGGCCGACTAGTCTCCGACTCGGCCGAGTCTTTGAACCGTGGATGATGGTCCAAGAAAATCCAATTGAGTTAGAGAAGACGATGACTTGAAGCAGAAGAAGCAAATCAAGGTGAAACAGTTTCCTTTTCAGGTGATTACGAGTTTCTTTATTCTGGTAGGATACGAATTGGATTAAATTCTTATTCAATGAAAATTTGTTTCTAAAAATTAAAGGGTCTAGAATCCTTCTATTAAAAAGATTGATCAAAATTCTTCAACCATCTAAAGGCCAAGATCATCTTACAGTCCAAATAAAAGTTGTATTGTAAAATCCTATAAATAAAGGTTATAACTAAGCACTGTAATTGCCTCAACCAAGCTGATCTCAAGGAGAAAAAACGTGAAGAATACCAAGGAGATCAGAAGGAAGCCAAACAAAGAGAGAAGCAAAGTGAAGATACATAGAGATAAAGTAATACTCCTATAATTTAAGTCTAGATTAAGGAGAAAGGTGAATACTCTTGTTGCATCAAGAGGAAGGTTAGACCTATTTCTACCAAGTTATTAATAAGGCTCTCTCAAGTTCTCTCCCCGTGGACGTAGGCCAAGTTTGGGCCGAACCACGATAAATCCTCGTGTGCCTTTTTCTTTTTACTCTTTTGTCTAAGTATTGCTAGTTTTCTTTTGCAAGTACTGATCATATTGCCAAGTTTCACAAACGTCGATCCTGAGAGTAACAATTAGTTATTGTAGAATATCAATTTTCGTCACAACAATTGGTATCAAAGCTAAAAGTTGACGAAGGACGATATGTCGAAGGTAGGAAGTTCTACGATAAAGTTCAATGTCGAGAAGTTCAATGACAAAGGAAACTTCGACTTATGCTAAAATAGAGTGAAGGTGTTGCTGGTGCAACAGAGTCTTCACAAGATCTTGCAGGGTAAGTCAGCAAAACCTGCAAGTACATCAAACGAGAATTGGAGGAGATGAATCTAAAGGCAGCAAGCATGATCCAACTATGTCTCGCAGACGAGGTGATGTATAACATGATAGATGAAGAAATAACTATAGAATTGTGGTCAATGTTAGAGACGTATATGACGAAAAGCCTCTCTAACAAGTTGTATCTCAAGAAACAAATATATGGGCTACGCATGAACGAAGAAACGGTGTTGGATCATCTAAAGTTCTTCAACAAGATAATCAAGAGCATCTATCTGTTATGTCAAGATCGACGAGGAGGACAACGCGTTGATAATTCTCAGTTTTCTTTCAGAGTCATATGATCACATCGTCACCATCATGCTCTACGGTAAGAAAACTCTCATCTTGAAGGAGGTCGCATCAACTTTCTTATCTAATAAGATTAAGGAAAGGCCAAATCAAGAGGAGCAGATAGGATCGGGTTTGGTGGTCACGGGAAGGAAAGGAAGAGAAGGAAAGGAAGGTCTGGGCTTGTCAAAGGCGTGTCACTTTTGTCATAGAGAAGGTCATTGAAAAAATGACTGCAAGTATCAGTAAGAGTGGTTGAAGAAGGGACAAGCTGCGGAGGCAGACGTAACATTGAGCGATTTAGAGAAAACTAAAATATTAATGGCTTCCAACAAAGATAACACTTCTCAAGGTAAAGGCTGAATATTTAATTCAGTTAGTACGGTTCATGTATGTTCCCAAAAAGAGCTGTTTAACTCCTTAGTTGCAAAAGAGGAAGGGATTGTCAAGATGGTGGATGGCTTGGCTTGCGAGGACATTGACACTGGGACGATCAAGGTTACAGAAAGAGATGAGACGGTGCGTGCTCTGAAGGCGGTCTGGTATGTCCCGAAGGCACGCTATAATATAATATCCAAAAGGGTGCTCGACGAAGAAAGATGTCAGATCCAAGTGCAATAAAGTGTCGTCACAGTTAACCAAGGAGACATGGTAATCCTAAAATGAGAGAAGTGTGAAGGGTTATACAAGCTGAAGGAAGGAAACTCGGTTCGAGGTGGAGCTTGAAGGATAAGCTTGGAAGGGAGTTCATTGCGAGGTGGAACTTCAAGGAAGACTGCAATGGGACGTGAACCGGGTCAAAGTGTTGCGGGATAGAGAAAGAGTGCATTCGGAAAAGGCCTGAGATGCCCCAAGCCATGGCGGTAAATTAGCCAAAGGCCCCGGAGCGAGGGGACAAGAATTAAAAGCTTCACGACATGGTTACAGCCAAGGAAAGAATCAAAGTATTAACCTAAAATCTCAAGTTGATTTACTAAAAGCTTAAAAAGCAAGTCAAGGTGAAGATTGTTAGGATTTTGCCTTATTTTCAAGAGGAGATGATAGTTCAAGAAAATCCAATTGAGTTGGAGAAGACGATGGCTTGAAGCAGAAGAAGTATAACAAGGTGAAGCAGTTTCCTTTCAAGGCGATTGCGAGTTTTTTTATTCTGGTAGGATACGAATTGAACTAAATTCTTATTCAATGAAGGTTTGTTTCTAAAGATTAAAGGCTTTAAAAATCCTTATAGATCAAGAAGATCAACTCCTAAAACGATTGATCAAGATTCTTCAACCATCCAAAGGCTAATATTATCTCATAGTCCAAATAAGAGTTGTATTGTAAAATTTTATAAATAAAGGTTGTAACCAAGCATTGTAATTGCGTCAACCAAGCTGATTTCAAGGAGAAAAAAGGTGAAGAACACCAAGGAGATCAGAAGGAAGCCAAGTAAAGAAAGGAGTAAAATAAATGTGCATAGAGGTAATACTCTTGTAATCTAAGTCTAGATTATGGAGGAAAGTGAATACTCTTATTGCATCAAGAGGAAGATTAGATCTCTTTGTACCAAGTTATTAATAAAGCTCTCTCAAGTTCTCTCCTCATAGACATAGGCTAAGTTCGGGCCGAATCACGTTAAATCCTCATGTGCTTTTTTTTAATTCTTTTGTCTAGGTATTACTAGTTTGCGTTACAATAGTTTTCTTTTGCAAGTACTGATCATATTGTCAAGTTCCGCAAGCTTCGATCCTGGGAGTAACAATTAGTATCATAGAATATCAATTTTCGTCAGAGCACATAATTGATTAAAATCGATCCAAACAGAACTTCTGAACTGAAACCGCTTAATTCAGTTCAGTTTCAAAATAGACATCGGTCCAGTTCAGGATTATAATTCAGTTTACTGGGTTGATGATGATCGTATCCTCCTCCACCATACCCGAACCAATCAAATAACTGAAAAAGGGTTTTAGGTTTTTTTCTCCTAATATCCTGAAATTTCATGCTCACTTTCCAAACAATGCAAGGACGCTTGGTGTCAAACAAGATGAGAAAATAGAGAGATTTCAGACCCATCTCCCTTCTCCACTCCCCTCCATCTTCTTCTTCTCATGCTAGTCTTCGCCTCCACCTCATCAGAAAACACAAGTGTAAAGAGAGAAATCCTCTCTCATTCTTCTCCTATTACCTCCATTGCATCCTTTATTATGCCAACCTGCAGTGCTTGTGACTCCGAAACTTGTCGTTCCCACTTTCCATAGTGATGATCTCCTTGTCGTGGATCACGCCGTGATTTTTGGTCAAGTTTTGACTTTAATCAACATAAAATTTGCTATTTTTATAATCTAATCTTGCCATAGTTCGTAACATATCTTGGAAGTGATTTCTAATTTCAATTACAGAAAAGACATTGCGTCTTGTGATGGCAATCATGGCATGGTTCATTGATTTGTAACAGTTCTCTGATTTTTCAATTTCCTCATCTCAAAAGGATTTTTTTTCCTTTAATGATGTCGGATCAATATAGATATGGTTGTAGATGTCTCTCAATCCTATTCTCCAATCCTACTACTCTACCTCAAAGACTGAATGAATAGGTGCTTGCGATGAAGTGAAGGAGGTGATGACGAAGTGATGACGACGACAATTATTATGAAGTGAGAAGATGATGGTGGATGATTGTTTTGTCAACTCTTTCATTTTGAACTATATAGGTGGCTTTCATGAAGCATACCTCACTTATTTGTAATTTTACTGATATGATTTATTAGCTTAAAATTTAAAAGGGATCTATTAAAGTCTTGCCACTGCGGCAAAACGGCAAAGTTGAGATGAGAGTTGAGGGTATTATATTTATATTTTAACTCGCCCTCGTAGGTGTCGAGCACCCAATTTATGGGCCAAAACATGGGCTTTTTAGCAAAGCGATATTTCTTTTTAAATCCACTTTTAATTGGGCACCTGATGAGAATTGAATCTATGTTGCTTTGATACCATATTAAAAACCCTACCACTACACCAAAACTCCGAAGGTGAGGTGAGGGTTGAGGGTATTATATTTATATTTTAATAAGATCCAAGTGTTGGACATTGCTAAATTGTTCTATTAAGGGTTGGAAACTACTTTTGTTTCTATTATGGGGTACTTAAAGCATGTTCAATTTGCTGTTACAATTTCCATTTATTCTCTGTCTATTAAATTAGTGTAATAGTGTTGTACGATTTTGAACCTGAGACCTCCAATTACCTATCTTATTCCTTTAGATGAAAAGGATTTTCCTTGTATTACTTTTTCCCGTTATAGTTTTCAGTTTTCATGTATTGCCTTCAATACTCACTTCCTGTCACCACAAAATCAAAAGGTATTAACATATTGTCTTTATGTGCCCGTTTTATTTTTTATTTTTTATAATTTTCATATCTATCCAGGGTCGGCCCTACCACTAGACAGGTGAGACATCCGTCTAGGACCTCACTTAGTGGAGGGGCCTCAACTTACCCATATAATATCATATATCTCGAAAAAAAATAATGTATAAAACTAATCTCGTTACTCCTCTAATTGCATGCCAATATGACACAGTAGTTTGGGCACTTAAACTTAGTCTGAGGATCCCGGGTTCGATTCCAGCTTTTCATCTTCTCATTTTTAACTCTAAAACTTTGAAAAAAGAAAAAAATCACCGTTTCTTGAAGATGAAAAGACAAAAAGCATAATCTTATTTCATTCTACATCTCTCCGCCTCAATTTCTCTTAAACTCTTTGTTTCTGTAACGCCCCGATTCCACGAATACGGAGACGTCACTGCGACGTATATACGTAGGTCGGAAAGTGCCCCCAAGTATATACGCTAAGCATTTAGTACAACAAAGATCAGAGTACACGACAAAGCGTGATGTCCATACATATGCCAACATAAAAGTACAAGTACAAGTCATCACAAAATATGATAAAATATTACACATTACATGTATCTTTTATCACAACCAAGTTCAAAAGCAAAAGATACAACATAAACACAAAATGCTCACGAGTAGGATGAAGATCCCGTGAGTCAAAAAGAGAGATCTGGCACAAAGACTGGAGCTAATCGGCCTGCTCACTAAAGAAAGCTCGATCTTCTGTGGATGGCTCCACTTCGATCCAAGCTTCGGAACCTGAATATGCAAATCCAAGAGAGTCAAGACCTCATAACAAAATCAGGTTACAGCCAAATGGCTAAGAGACATGAATAAGTAAGAGGGAACAGTATGGTACATGTAAATCAGCAAGTAATAGGAGCATAAAGAGATAAGGTCTACATATAAGGATCCACAGTTAGAATCTATTATTATTATTACTTGTCTTACTATGATATCTAGCTATGTGACCCAGCGTCCCAGCTCACATAGATCCATATCCTAGTAAAGCAAGGTTGTTATTGGAAACCAGCGGTTGTATCGACGAACTATGTTTACAGTGGATCCCGTACATGCCCGGGATAACGGTCCAGGATTGTTCCGTTGCTTGGTGACGGAAGCCAGCCGCTAGGCTAACAGGAGGGACTTATGTATGCCCTTTATCATGATAGTATTCAGGAAGAGGGAGCAAGCACTCCCCTCGGTCCCCTGGTGGCCCACAGGTCAGACCGGAACATGAGTTGCACAACATTCCTAAAAACCACTGTAAACACGAACACATATCGATATTCGCATGTTTTCCCCCGACCCCAATGTAAGTTGGTCCATTTATACAAAAGTTGAATGCATCATGCTTGGTTTAAGAGATAGCATGATAAGAGATGATATTCACTATTTAACAAGTCATGAAGTGGAAATATATAATAACAAGTCATGGTGTAATATGAAGTAAGATCCATCAAGTAACATGTCATGAAGTACCAGTTATGAAGCATAAACAAGGATAATATATCACATATGTATCTAGGGTACGATCCAATTTCAGAAAAGAAATCAACTATAACAAACAGCCTAAATTAGTCGACTAGGTGGAAGGGTTAGTCGACTAATAGGGGTCTCTAGTCGACTAACAGTCTGAATTAGTCGACTAAAACTGGGTTCCAGAGAGTTGAGATTCTGTTTCAGGGAAAGTTAGTCGACTAGGGAAAAAGGGTAGTCGACTAACAGATACTTAAGTCGACTAAATCTGGGATACAGAGAGTTGATGTTGTATTTCAGGAAAAAGTAGTCGACTAGGGAGGAAAGGTTAGTCGACTAATAGGGGTCTCTAGTCGACTAACAGTCTGGATTAGTCGACTAAAACTGTGTTCCAGAAAAGGTTACGTTTCAAAAATAGATGGGTTAGTCGACTAATTCCTAGGTCAAGTCGACTAATCGTATAGAAACAGAATACAGAACAGATTTTCTGATGGTTATGTTTGATGGTCCAAAAACATGATTTTGAAGGCATAAGCATACATGAATTATAACCACCAGTATACTAGAAATTGAACAAGTCTTGGTGAGTAAACATACTCACTTTGAACGGTTAAATCGAGGCTTTACGAGTTCCGAAAAGATCGTAGTCGACGATATCACCAACTTGGTCCTTGGCGATATTGCGGACGATCCCAATCCAAAGAAGTGGTGGTTGCTTGAGATGGAGAGGATGACCTAGGTGTTTTGGAGTTAGGGTTTGAGTTGAGATGAAGGAGGATTTGGTGAGGGTGAAGGCTTCTCTTGGTGGAAGGAAGTAAAAAGGAAAAGAAGTGTAAAGGAAATGTTTATATAGGATTTTGATTTTGTAAAGGAGATGCAATTTATGTAGAAGAGAGGGGGCTTTTTGCAAATAGGGGAGGGGATGAGTGTCCCTCTTCTTGGCCACTTGGCCGGCCATGGGGGAGAGAGAGAGAGAGAGGCATTAAATGAGGGGGTGGTGGAAGTGAGTGGAGGTGAAATTTGGGGAAAAGATTGGAATTTTGGGAAAATAGAAAAACTTGTGGTTGTGGAGGAAGGAAGGAAATTAAGAAAAAGGAAAAAGGAAAGGAAATTATAAATGAAAATATTTTCTCTTGGATTTAAAAATGAAAAGACAAATTCCCGGGTTTAAGTCGAGGATGCGGAAAACGTTTCGGAAAATACCGAAATCGTCCGAAATTCAAGTATCTCGGAACGACCCGAAGATTTTACCAAAAATCAAGAATAATATTTTAAGACTCATGGTGAAATTCGTTTGAAGAAATAATTTATAGTTTTAAAACTAAAAATCCCGGAATCAGTTATCTACCGACTCCGTTGGAATTTTCATAAATTCATAAAATTCTCAGAAAAAGTATTTAGATAGAAAATATGATTCTAAGAAATAAAGTCTAAAGGACCCTCTAGAAATTCCTAACTGTTTGTGAATAAAAAATCCGAGAATCGATCAGCGGCACTGGTCGACACCGGTTTTGAAGATTTTCAATTTAATTCAGGAAAAATCCAGAAAATCATAGAAAATATATAATATTGGAAAATGATTTTTTTTAAAACTGAAATCGGTCAAATACGGGAAGTAAATCGAAAAATACGATCGAAAAACTGAATACGCAACTAAGTACGTATTCCGGGAACGGGGGTATTACAATCCACCCACCTTACAAAAATTTCGTCCTCGAAATTTCATAAAGTGAAAGGTAACAGCAAAGAAGGATAACAGTAGAGAAGGATAGAAGGAAAGAGTTTTACCAATCAAGAAGTGAAGAGTTGAGGGTAACGCTCACGGATAACATCCTCTCGTTCCCACGTGGCCTCTCCTGGTGCATGTCTGTTCCAAGACACCAACACTAACGGTATGGCTTTGTTCTTCAATGTCTTGACACTTCTGTCCAAAATGGCCATCGGTTGCTCTTGGTATGACAAATCCGGTTGTAGTTCCAGTTCGGAGTGATCCAGGATATGACTATCATCCTTCACATACTTCCTCAGCTGTGATACGTGGAATACATTGTGAACTCCGTCCAAAGATGGCGGTAACGCCAACCTGTAAGACACATCTCCCACTCGGTCCAAGATCTCGAATGGGCCGATATATCTCGGACTAAGCTTTCCACGAGTACCGAACCGGATTACTCCCTTAGTAGGTGATATCTTCAAAAACACATGATCCCCTGTCTGGAATTCCACTGGCCTTCTCAGTGTGTCTGCCCAACTCTTCTGCCGACTCTGTGCTGCCCTGAGGTGATATCTGATAATCCTGACTTTATCTGTTGTCTGAATCAGGATCTCTGGTCCCAAAAGTCTCCTCTCACCGACTTCATCCCAACAAATCGGTGACCTACACTTCCTTCCATACAATGCTTCAAATGGTGCCATCTGATACTTGCCTGATAGCTGTTATTATAAGAAAATTCAGCCAAGTGTAGATGGTCTTCCCATGATCCCTGGAATTCAATCATGCAGGCCCGCAACACATCTTCAAGAATCTGGATAGTCCTCTCAGATTGTCCGTCTGTCTGAGGATGATATGAAGTACTGAATTTCAGACGAGTCCCTAGACTTTCTTGGAGGCTTTCCCAGAAATGAGATCTGAATCTGGTGTCTCTGTCTGATACAATACTAACTGGAACTCCATGCAGACGAACTATCTCCTTCATGTACTTGTCTGCCAAAACCTCTGTTGTCTGGCCTACCCTGAATGGTATGAAGTGAGCTGATTTGGTGAGGCGATCAATGATTACCCACACAACATTATTACCTTTAGGACTGCGAGGCAATGCCGTGACAAAATCCATGGTGATGTGCTCCCACTTCCACTCAGGTATCGGTAAAGGTTGTAGAAGTCCGGCTGTCCTCTGATGCTCTATCTTTATCTGCTGACAAACTAAGCACTTGGCAACATACTGGGCTATCTCTCTCTTCATAGCATTCCACCAAAACTGCTTCTTTATGTCTTGATACATCTTGTTTCCCCCTGGGTGTATGGAATATGCTGAACTGTGTGCTTCTGCTAGAATCTTCTGTCGAACTTCTCCTTGGGGAACACAAATCCTGCTGCCAAAATATAATGCACCATCTGGATGAATACAGATATCAGTCCTCAATCCTGCCTCTACTTGAGCTCTGAATTTCTGCAATCTGGGGTCTTCCTTCTGAGCTTCCTTGATCTCATCTATCAATGTTGACTGAATCTGCAAGGTCATGAACTGTCCTGCCTTATCAACTCCTTGTACCAACATTAAGTCCAATCTGATGATGTCTTGAATCAACTCCTTCTGCTGAGTAAGTTGGACAAGCACTCTATTCTCTGGCTTCCTGCTCAGTGCATCCGGTACTGTATTGACCTTGCCTGGATGATATTGCAAGTCAATATCATAGTCCGCCATCAGCTCCAGCCACCGCCTCTGCCTCATGTTCAACTCCTTCTGTGAGAAAATATACTTGAGGCTCTTGTGATCCGTGTATATCAACACTTTATTTCCCAGAAGATAATGCCTCCAGATCTTCAAGGCAAATATAACAGCTGCTAGCTCCAAGTCATGAGTTGGGTAATTCCGCTCATGAGTCTTCAGTTGCCTGGATGCATAAGCTATGACATGATCATGTTGCATAAGTACACACCCCAGGCCTTTTCCTGATGCATCACTGAAGATGACCATCCCTCCTCTTCCTGAGGGAGTCTTCAAGATTGGAGCTGAAATGAGTCTCTGCTTCAGTTGCTCAAAAGCTGCAGTACATTCCTCTGTCCATATGTACCTTTCTCCTTTCCGAGTGAGCTGGGTTAACGGAGCTACAATCCTAGAGAAATCTTGGACAAAGCGTCGGTAATATCCGGCTAGTCCCAGAAAACTCTTAATCTCAGTCACCGTCCTCGGAATTGGCCAATCTCTCACCGCCTGGACTTTGCTGGGGTCAACTGAAATCCCTTCTGCTGAAACTATGTGTCCAAGGAAGGCTATACTGTCCAACCAAAAGTCACACTTGCTCCTCTTAGCATGAAGCTGCTCCTGCTGTAGAGTCTGCAATACAATCCTCAAGTGTTCTGCATGCTCCCTGTTGCTCTTTGAATAGATCAAGATGTCATCTATAAAAACAACTACAAACTGATCCAAATAGGGCGAGAACACTCTGTTCATCAAATCCATGAAAACTGAAGGGGCATTGGTGACTCCGAAAGGCATAACTAGAAACTCATAGTGGCCATAACGGGTCCTGAATGCCGTCTTCGGAATATCCTCCTTCCTCACCCTTAGCTGATGGTAACCCGACTGTAAATCTAGTTTAGAGAATACTCGGGCTCCATGAAGCTGATCAAACAAATCATCAATCCTTGGTAAGGGATACTTGTTCTTGATGGTAACTTTGTTCAATTCTCTATAATCAATACAAAGCCTTTTACCACCATCCTTCTTGTTTGCCAATAATACTGGAGCTCCCCATGGTGAAGTACTTGGCCGAATCAATCCCTTGTCAGAGTATTCCTGCAGCTGCTTCTTTAGAATCTCCAACTCCGTCGGTGCCATCCTGTACGGAGCCTTGGATATAGGAGCTGTTCCAGGCACAGTATCAATAGAGAACTCAATCATCCTGTCAGGCGGAAGTCCTGAGATCTCAGCAAACACCTCTGGGAATTCATCCCACACCGGTATTCCCTTCTGAACCTCCGAAGTAGTCAACCGAGTCTTTCTCTTAGTAGACTTCACTTCTCCACTGAATTGGAATTCCGGTTGACGAGGGATCCTGAAAATAATCTTCTTCTCCCTACAGTCAATAACTGCATAATACTGACTGAGCCAGGTCATGCCTAAGATTACGTCGTACCCCTTGGTGTCTAGTACGAGCATATCTATGGCCAAGGTCTTATCACAAAGTTCTACTGGACAGTCAACACAAACTCTAGAGGATATGACTACTCCATTCCCTGTACTAATCTCCCATTTGTGGTCTAAAGATCTAACAGGTATAGTATGCAATGCCACAAAATGATCTGAGATAAAACAATGTGAAGCACCTGAATCGAAGAGGGCTAAAACAGGTTTAGAATGCACCCTGATATTACCTGTTATCACCTCCTCAGAAGTCCCAGCCTCTACTTCTGTCAAATTGAAGGCTTGACCCCTTCCACGCCCTGCAGCAGTCCTAACTCCTCTCTGGACTGGGCGAATAGCTTGCTGTGGAGGAGGGGGAGGAACTCTCCTGATCATCGGTCCTTGATTCCTCTGTCCCGGTGGCCCTGGAAGTGCTCTCTGTCCGTACGGTCCCTGCAGTGCTGGCAAAGCTTGGCCGGCTATCCCCATTCTCCTGTGTGGACAGGCTTCTATGGAATGGTCTCGGGAACCACACACCAAGCATAATCCATTTGCCCTACGACAACTCTGTCGAATGTGGCCTGGCATCTGACAATAACTGCAGAAAGAAAGTGGTTGAGCCGTCTGGTAGGGAGCTGGTCTGAATGGTTGCCTCATAGCCCGAACCTTCGCTGCTCTGTATGGGCCTCCTCTTCCCATAGGTGGAATGGCCTCTTCATGGCCTGGTTCCTCATCTGGTTCACTTGCTTCTTCTCTAGCCCACGCTCCACCTCTCGAGCTATGGTGAGAACTTCTGAATAAGTCTTCAGCTGCTGGGGCATTAGGAAGACTTGGATATCCATCTGCAAGCCCTGCTGAAACCTACTAGCCCGCTTCTCCTCATCAGTTACCATGTACGGAGCAAAGCGGCTAAGTCTGAGAAATTCCGCGGCATACTCATCCACGGATCTATCCCCTTGCTGAAGTCTGATGAACTGCTCTTCCATGTCCTTCTGAGCAGTGGCAGGGAAGAATCTGCTATAAAAGCTCTTGGAGAATGTGTCCCAGGTGACAGGCTTCTCCAATCTTGCCTCCTCAGCTAGCCACCATGTTCTGGCTATATCTTTCAATTGAATCTTAGCAACCTCCACTTGGTTCTCCTTTGGAACTCGAGCTGCACTCAATAAGTCTGTAGTGTCTGTCAGCCATTGCTCAGCATCCAGGGGTTTCTCTTCACCCGTGAATATGGCTGGTTGCAGCCGTCTGAAGTCTGAAACATTTCCCGGCCTCTGTTCCTTTGGAGCTGCCAATTCTTGCCGGAGGAGTTCCGTCTGTTGCTGCTGGTTCTCCATCATCGTCTGAATGACCCTCAGAATGTCCACATTCTCTCCCGCGGGTCCATTCGATGCTTGTCCGGAATGGTTTCGTCCCGTCCTTCTCTCCATACCGAATTGGGATAAGATAACTGGAATTGGAAAAATGGAAGGAGTTTAGGACACAAGGGAAGGAATCAAGAAGGGATCAAGAAGGACTAGATAACTTTGTACATTGTAGTTGGCAATAGCAAATTACTGGAATTTGCTGCTTGATTGTACTATAGGTGTGAGAGCCTGGGCTCTGATACCAACCTATAACGCCCCGATTCCACGAATACGGAGACGTCACTGCGACGTATATACGTAGGTCGGAAAGTGCCCCCAAGTATATACGCTAAGCATTTAGTACAACAAAGATCAGAGTACACGACAAAGCGTGATGTCCATACATATGCCAACATAAAAGTACAAGTACAAGTCATCACAAAATATGATAAAATATTACACATTACATGTATCTTTTATCACAACCAAGTTCAAAAGCAAAAGATATAACATAAACACAAAATGCTCACGAGTAGGATGAAGATCCCGTGAGTCAAAAAGAGAGATCTGGCACAAAGACTGGAGCTAATCGGCCTGCTCACTAAAGAAAGCTCGATCTTCTGTGGATGGCTCCACTTCGATCCAAGCTTCGGAACCTGAATATGCAAATCAAGGGAGTCAAGACCTCATAACAAAATCAGGCTACAGCCAAATGGCTAAGAGACATGAATAAGTAAGAGAGAACAGTATGGTACATGTAAATCAGCAAGTAATAGGAGCATAAAGAGATAAGGTCTACATATAAGGATCCACAGTTAGAATCTATTATTATTATTACTTGTCTTACTATGATATCTAGCTATGTGACCCAGCGTCCCAGCTCACATAGATCCATATCCTAGTAAAGCAAGGTTGTTATTGGAAACCAGCGGTTGTATCGACGAACTATGTTTACAGTGGATCCCGTACATGCCCGGGATAACGGTCCAGGATTGTTCCGTTGCTTGGTGACGGAAGCCAGCCGCTAGGCTAACAGGAGGGACTTATGTATGCCCTTTATCATGATAGTATTCAGGAAGAGGGAGCAAGCACTCCCCTCGGTCCCCTGGTGGCCCACAGGTCAGACCGGAACATGAGTTGCACAACATTCCTAAAAACCACTGTAAACACGAACACATATCGATATTCGCATGTTTTCCCCCGACCCCAATGTAAGTTGGTCCATTTTATACAAAAGTTGAATGCATCATGCTTGGTTTAAGAGATAGCATGATAAGAGATGATATTCACTATTTAACAAGTCATGAAGTGGAAATATATAATAACAAGTCATGGTGTAATATGAAGTAAGATCCATCAAGTAACATGTCATGAAGTACCAGTTATGAAGCATAAACAAGGATAATATATCACATATGTATCTAGGGTACGATCCAATTTCAGAAAAGAAATCAACTATAACAAACAGCCTAAATTAGTCGACTAGGTGGAAGGGTTAGTCAACTAATAGGGGTCTCTAGTCGACTAACAGTCTGAATTAGTCGACTAAAACTGGGTTCCAGAGAGTTGAGATTCTGTTTCAGGGAAAGTTAGTCGACTAGGGAAAAAGGGTAGTCGACTAACAGATACTTAAGTCGACTAAATCTGGGATACAGAGAGTTGATGTTGTATTTCAGGAAAAAGTAGTCGACTAGGGAGGAAAGGTTAGTCGACTAATAGGGGTCTCTAGTCGACTAACAGTCTGGATTAGTCGACTAAAACTGTGTTCCAGAAAAGGTTACGTTTCAAAAATAGATGGGTTAGTCGACTAATTCCTAGGTCAAGTCGACTAATCGTCTAGAAACAGAATACAGAACAGATTTTCTGATGGTTATGTTTGATGGTCCAAAAACATGATTTTGAAGGCATAAGCATACATGAATTATAACCACCAGTATACTAGAAATTGAACAAGTCTTGGTGAGTAAACATACTCACTTTGAACGGTTAAATCGAGGCTTTACGAGTTCCGAAAAGATCGTAGTCGACGATATCACCAACTTGGTCCTTGGCGATATTGCGGACGATCCCAATCCAAAGAAGTGGTGGTTGCTTGAGATGGAGAGGATGACCTAGGTGTTTTGGAGTTAGGGTTTGAGTTGAGATGAAGGAGGATTTGGTGAGGGTGAAGGCTTCTCTTGGTGGAAGGAAGTAAAAAGGAAAAGAAGTGTAAAGGAAATGTTTATATAGGATTTTGATTTTGTAAAGGAGATGCAATTTATGTAGAAGAGAGGGGGCTTTTTGCAAATAGGGGAGGGGATGAGTGTCCCTCTTCTTGGCCACTTGGCCGGCCATGGGAGAGAGAGAGAGAGAGGCATTAAATGAGGGGGTTGGTGGAAGTGAGTGGAGGTGAAATTTTGGGAAAAGATTGGAATTTTGGGAAAATAGAAAAACTTGTGGTTGTGGAGGAAGGAAGGAAATTAAGAAAAAGGAAAAAGGAAAGGAAATTATAAATAAAAATATTTTCTCTTGGATTTAAAAATGAAAAGACAAATTCCCGGGTTTAAGTCGAGGATGCGGAAAACGTTTCGGAAAATACCGAAATCGTCCGAAATTCAAGTATCTCGGAACGACCCGAAGATTTTACCAAAAATCAAGAATAATATTTTAAGACTCATGGTGAAATTCGTTTGAAGAAATAATTTATAGTTTTAAAACTAAAAATCCCGGAATCAGTTATCTACCGACTCCGTTGGAATTTTCATAAATTCATAAAATTCTCAGAAAAAGTATTTAGATAGAAAATATGATTCTAAGAAATAAAGTCTAAAGGACCCTCTAGAAATTCCTAACTGTTTGTGAATAAAAAATCCGAGAATCGATCAGCGGCACTGGTCGACACCGGTTTTGAAGATTTTCAATTTAATTCAGGAAAAATCCAGAAAATCATAGAAAATATATAATATTGGAAAATGATTTTTTTTAAAACTGAAATAGGTCAAATACGGGAAGTAAATCGAAAAATACGATCGAAAAACTGAATACGCAACTAAGTACGTATTCCGGGAACGGGGGTATTACAGTTTCCCTTTGAATCAGCCCTCAAGGTGATCTCGTCTGCAAGTCTCATCTCTTGGCGTTCTGCAAGTCTCAGTCCTCAAGGTGATCATCATCTATTTTTTATTTGTTTTTTGTTTTTCAATAATCCACAGTTCTGAAAGTTACCGAATTGCTAGGTTGTTCTTTCAATAACCCATTTCAAATCTATTGCATTGTTATTCTTCAAACATTTGAAAGTGTATAAATATTTATCCTAGCAATCTTGAAGTTAATTTTTAGTATTATTTTAAAAAATCAGGACAGATAAAATTTCATGTGATTTCCTGCTCTTCAAAAGATGTGTGTTTATGCTTGTCCTGCCACCTCTTTCTTGATAAAACTGATGCCAATAATACATGGAGCAGATATTTTTTCAACTTTATCAACCCTGAAGCCTAGCAACATCTTTCGTCTCTCTATTTGTAAAAGTATGCTGAAAAGCAACTTTGCAGAGCTCAAAAGGATGGCACATTTTAGAATTTGCTTCTGGGTTGGCAATTATAATGTTTTATTTCATTGATTGAACATGTGTTAAGTTTGCAAATCTCTGAATTTGTTGGTGATGAGTACATTTTGATAAACCTTTGTATATTAATTGTGTTGCGCGCGCCCTTTGCAACAACCTCTCTGAGGAATCCTCCAACCAAACGGAGACTGATGCAGTCGGAGATGTACCCAACAAGACAAGAACAGAGAAACAATAGAGAAAAGCAAATCAACACAGTATTTAACGAGATTCGACAATTTGCTTACGTCCTCAGGGAAAGGGAGAGAGATTTTATTGATTCAACAATTCATACAAACCAATACAAGAGGGATACTTTGAGGGATTTCCAGTGATACAATACATGAGGGCTCTAACCCTTATTTATAACCACAAAGTCTCAGGGATTTAGGAAACTCCAATTAGATTTGACCCCAAACAGGAAAGGAGTTCAAATCCTAAAAAGAATCCAAATCCTAAAATGAGAAACAATTCACCTGTTAGGAAACTCTAATTGGTTCCGACTCCTTTTCAAAAACAAAGTCTGAATCCAAGTTGGATTCCACAAGCTTCATCAAGCTTTCATCTCCTCTCTCTCCCTACAATTCTCCACCTCGGTGAAGATTTCTCAAATCTGAGTCAAACTCCAACAAACTCCAATATATCACCAGGCGAAATCGACACACGATCTTGGCGAAATCGACACACGATCTCGGCTTGAGAGCTCTCAACGAAATCGACACACGATCTCGGCGAAATCGACACACGATCTCGGCTTGGCCAACAGACGAAACTTGTTTCTTCAAATAAATCGTCAGTACACGTACAATTGATTTTCACTGATCTCACTAGGTCCAAACTGAGTTTGTCGTTGTAACCTGCAACTCTCACCAAACTCCAATATCAATTGTAAGTTTTCAACTTCAGCTCAGATATCCAAACGGAATGCACCATACATGCGTTCCCATCACTTCACCTGAAGAGAAAATACCATACGAGCCGACCAACAAACGTGTCTCCCACTCAGCAACTTCATGGAACTCTATTCTAAATGATTTCAAGAAGAACCCATCATGAGCCAACACAGACTCTCCAACTGACTGGCTCTCTCCAGTCCACATGTCTTCGAGATAGTCCAACCAAATCTGAGTAGAGCACACCAAACACCATCATCAGCTTTAACAAACTGGATGCACACCCCTTTATGCAAGCTTAACCATCTTCTCACTAGAAGATCAACTGTTCGTCGAGATCATAATGCTTTACCTCTACGTGAAGTCAACTCTTCACCTCTACGTGAAGTGCCAATCAACTTCTCGAGAACCCAAACAGCTTCATACGGGTTGCATCATCAAATGTGGCTATGCCTTTACGGCTGCCTACATACCTTGCCCAAAAGATCAAGCCAACCGTAATTCATTGAAATGAGCTCCATCGAGCTCAAGCACCTGTGACTGAATCTTCAGCAACGAACCTATCTAGCTGAGTCATATGAACCTCCTCACTACCGTCATGGAGAACAACAACTTTCAACTAGAGCTTGTTGCGGTCACAAACTTGAAATTCATACTTCTTCACCCACTTTTGTGGTTTTACCTTGGTTCGAATGGCTGCAAACAATTCGACATTCTCAACAATGTATTCAACCTGTTCAGCATCAAAACTGGCTACATGATCTCCACCTGATGTCACATCCGGTGAAGTCTTCACTGATACCGAACCAACTGGAGATGGTGGAGTAGCATCAACCTCCACCCGCTGCGATACTTCCTTGGTCTTTGTCCTCTCACCTGCTGAGAGACGGTAGACTTCAACAATGAAGTCTCATCAAACGTGACATGCCGACTTAACACGATCTTCTTGTTTTCAGGGTCCCATAACCTGTAGCCTTTCATGTTTCTCTTGACACCCAAAAACACAAATCTCTTTGCTCGCGGATTCACTATGCCATCTTTGGCACTAAAGTAGGTCAGACTTTCAAATTGCCGCAACAAACCAGGACCTTGAGTAGCTTTCTTAGACCAAACCTCCAGTGGAGTTTTACCTCCTATCACAGTCGATGACAATCCATTTATGAGATGGCTAGCATACACAATCACCTCAGCCCAAAAGGATTTGTCTAATCGTGCATTAGACAACAACCACCGAACCTTCTCCAGTAAGAAACGGTTTACCTCCTTAGCCAACCTATATATACCTTCTATGAAGTGAGTACCAATACCAGTGTTCTGATCAAATTGTAGTAATTGGTTCATGTATCTTTCAACATTACCAATCTGTAGCTCCTTAATCTTTCTACCTATCTGCTTCTCCATTATTCCTTTCCACTTTACCAACATATTTAGGGCTTCACACCTTTATCTCATGGGATATATCCAACACTGCCTAGATAAATTATCAATAAAAGAGACAAAGTACCTGTGACCTCCAAGCGATATAGTCTTAACAGGTCCCCAAATGCTTACGTGACCACAATCAAGAAGACCTTCTGAGCGGTGAGTACTGGTGCTGAATTTCACCTTCTTCTTGTCCAGAAAGCTGTGTTCACCCACCAAGTTGCAGGTAGCAGCACCTACCAATGATCCCTTCTTTGTAGGAGCTTGCAAAGACTTTTCACCCTCTTGTCCGACCTTCATCTGTCAGACCAGCGTGCAAACATTATCTGAAGAAATAGAAGTCTCCACCTAACCTGTAACTATACTACCCGTCAAGTAGTAGAGATTGTTCCGGCGGACGCCCTTCATCACCACTATTGAGCCTTTGGTCATCTTGAGAACACCATCTCGTATAGATACCACAAGACTCAACGCTTTCAAAGCGCCAACAGATATAAGATTCCTTTTGAGTTGAGGTACATACCTCACCTCATTCAGTTCTCGTACTATCCCATCAAACATCTTGATACAGACTGTACCTATCCCTTCCTCATTACACGGTGATCATCACCCATGACCGTGAAGCATCCATCTAGCTTCTCAAAGCTAGAAAACCAGTCCCTATTCGGACACACATGATAGGTAGCTCATGTATCTAAGATCCACTCAGCATTATCTGAGTAACTAATAATAAGAGTAGTAACATAGAAAGAGAATACCGATGAGTCTAAATCTGATCCATCTGCCTGTGAAGTACTGATTTGACTACTGACCACCTGCGCGAGATTTGCCTCGATCATCAGCTCCTTCTTACCTTTGGCCTTCGGACAGTCAACCTTCCAGTGCCCTAACTCCTTACATAAGGCGCACTGATTCCTCTTCAGATCTCTGAAGCATGATCTGAATTTCGATCTTCCCTGATCTTCTCTTCCCTTCCTATTGGAACTTCTGCCTCTTACCGCCAATGTCTCTGTTGTTGTGCTTTCAGAAGAAGACAGTCTGTCCTGCCTCCTTATTTCATAACTGACAAGAGCAGCAGACACCTCACTATAGCTAAGGGATTTTCTCCATTGATCAATGTAAGAGTAAAGGTCTCATACTCTTCTTGGGGAAGAGAATTCAATAGAATTACCGCCTTATCCTCTTCATCGATCTTCACATCCACATTAACTAGGTCTGTAAGAAGCTTTGTGTAGCTATTCATGTGTTCGTTGATGGAGCATCCTCTCTGCATCTGGAAACGATAAAGCTTACTCTTCAACTGCAACCACGATTCAACGCTTTTCGTCAGATACTTCTTCTCCAGGATCTCTCACAGCTGCCTCGCAGATGTTTCATGCAACACATGATACTTGATGTCTTATGTCAAATAAGACCTGATTAAGCCACACGCCGTACGGTTCATCTTGTCCCAATCTTCTTTTGTAGTTGAATCGCGCTTTTTCTCCAACCGTAATGTGTCTTCGAGGTTTGATGCCGTCAGCGCATCCATCACCTCACATCTCCACATACCGAAATTGTTCTTGCCATCAAACTTCACCACATCAATCCTCAACGGATGTGGATTCACGGATTTTTCCGACGATGTACTTGTAAGATCACCTAGAGGGGGGGTGAATAGGTGATGGCTAATCTAATGGTCACTTGTGAACAAATAATGCGGAATTAAAACTAAGTTGATCAAATTAAAGTTTCTTTCAATTAAACACTTATGTATAACTCAAGAGTGTTGCCGAATTCCCCTTGCGAGGCTCTGGACAAGCTCCTCTAGATTCCCCTTGAATGGGTTGAGGTGCCGCGTTGGCTCTCTTGGTTGAATACTAGTGTTAACAACAATCCCACGCAATTATATATCAATTAAGCACAAGGGAATATATCATGCATATATAAGATGAACACAATAAATTGAATGCAAGATATAAAATAGAGACAAAGAGAGAGAGAGAGGGATAGAGTAAGCAATCGCAAACACAAAGGGTTTGTTTCGAGGTTCGAGCACACTTGCTCTACATCCCCGCCTTCGACACACGAAGGGTTTCCACTATGCAAGATCCCACCGGATCTCTCCTCGGTGCCGTACACCTACAAACCCTCGGACTCCCAAGTCCCTTACACACGCAAGTCCACCGACTCGCCAAGGCCGTACCTCGAACCACCAAGAGTTCACAACCGAACTCCAACCACAACGAGCACACTTGCCCGCTTCCTCAAAGTACAAAGAAAAATCTCTTTGATGATCACAACACTTGATCACCTAAAGAGCACTCTCACTACAACACACCTATAGGAATATCTAGCAATGGATAGCTCAAGTGTGTGGTGAGAAAATGAAGGAAAGAAAGCTTTGTTGGAAAACACAAGAAATCACTTAAACACTCTCTTGATAAAAACTCTTCCTTTTGATTGGAAGTATTTGCACTAAAATCTTGTAGAGAAACTCCTCTAAAAGTGTCTGAAAAACAGCTCAAGAAGTCTCCTAAATGTTTTTCTCAAAACAGATGACAAAATCCCAATTTATAGGCTGCCAGAAAATAGAGCCGTTGGGGTTCTGTCAGAGCTGGCGGTCGACCGCCGGTCGACCGGCCAACGGTCATTTTTCTGACCGTTGCAGCCACCGGTCGACTGGTGAGTCGACCGCTCTTCTGGAAAGAACTGTCGGTCGACCGGTCCGGTCGACTGGCATTTTCCAGAGAGCAACAGGTTTGGGTCGGTCGAGTATCGGTCGACTCCGGTCGACTGATACGCACATGCACAAAAACTGTGCATGTCGGTCGAGTGCCGGTCGACTGCCGGTCGACCGGTCACCGTGAAATTCTGAAAAATCAGAACTTACAGGACCTGGAAAATTTGGATTTGGTTTTGGGTCTTGGATAAAATATTTTGGTCTTGAAAAATCATAGAGTATGAGCATGTGTCATACTACTATCAAGGTAAAATACTTGGTAAAAATTCTTTTGATAAAAACTTAATTTTCCATGAAATGTTTTTCCAAACCTTTATCAAAAAACAAAAACAAGATATTTGAGTTCATTTAAAAGCATGGTGTGTATGGATATGATCCACTACACAATCAATATGAAATATCTATGTTTTTGAAATCTAGTATACAACTTGGTTTTGGTTAAAGAATATACATGATAGAAATACCAAAAACCAACAAATATTTTGTCTCAAAGAAAAATCTTTTTCTAAAATAAAAGTTCTTTTCTAAAAACAAAATCTTTTATGAAATCAATTAAATCAAGAGTTCTATCAAGAGTGTGTGTGTGTGATATAACTTGAGCAATCCACCACTATTCTATCCTTTACATTTTTACTAAAACAAAAATACAAATTCTATACCTAGACACAAGTCTTCAACTTCTTGAAGTCTTCCCTTGAAGGCTTCTCATCTTCTTGACTTGGTCCAAGCTTGATCCAAAAACTCCTTGGATCACCACATGCAAGCTCCAAATCTTGTTCTTTTATCCTTTGTTGAGCTATGCACCTACTAAGATCTTGATCATGAATCTGTCACTAATTAAACACAAGATCATTAGTAACTATAACTTCATGAGTTGATCATCATCAAAACTAGGGCGATAGGCCTTTGGGCCAACAATCTCCCCTTTTTGATGATGACAAAACTCATGAAATTATATATGCATGGATTAAAGTAAAGCTTCAAAGAAGCTCCCCCTTAACTCATGCATAATAAATAAGCAATAGATATTCAATGAAGCACATGACATGTATGCAATGTAGGAGATGCAATCATATAAATCAAATCATAAATCAAATCTTTTGCTCCTAATTGCAAGACAACATATATGCATAAACACAAATCTTACTCCCCCTTAGGTAAGGAACCAAATACTTCTCCCCCTTAAGTAAGGAAATCATGAAATCATGCATATAAAATCACAAATTCTTCTCCCCCTTTTTGTCAATCATCAACAAAGGGTTCAAAGAAAAATACATCAAACAAATTTTCTCCCCCTTTTTGTGAAATCAAGGAGGGTAAAATCAAATCAATCAATAAGAATTATATGCGATATACATTCATGAAGAGGAAGACGTTAAGTTAGCTTCCCGACACATATACATTACATGAAAGAGGGATGACAAGCCCTAATTCACATAACGTATAATATGTCATGCATAAGAAGAGATGTGAAGCTCCCCCTACACACGTATATCATATAAAGAAGAGTTGTCAAGCTCCTCAATTTATAATATACTCAACATGAACCTACATATGGAAGAGATGTTAAGCTCTCCTTGCATATAGACAATACAAATCAAAAATTTACCAATTGAATTTTTCTTTATCAAAACAAAATTTTAACTTTTTCTTAGTAACAACAAATTTTGAGATATCAATTGTAAAATAATCAAATTTTGAATTTTTGATACCAATTGCAAATAACCAATGATACCAATTGAAAAGTAAGCATAAGTGTATACATCATATAATCTACCATATGAAGAATTCGAACTAGTTAAATGAACTTGTTTTAAGAACTAGTACGAGATCCTTCCATCAAGGAATAAGTTAAAAGGTTTTCATGGAATATGCATAAATCACAAGGCACTAAAACACTCTAATCCATAAAGTCCATATAATATTTTCAAAAGAAGTGAGTGTACTAATGTTATGTGAAACATGGCATCATGAAAGTTGCAATAAAACTCAATATTCCTTAAAATCATAAATTTTGAAAATACGAAAATCATTACAAATTTTAATATATGAAAATCATCAAAATTATATTTCATAGCATATGTATGTTTTGACAGGACATTAAGTATACATACATATCCCCAAAATACAATTGAGTCCTTATAAATAGATTTGCATGAAAAGCAAATGACTCAAGGGTTATCCATGTATATTTTAATGTTTTGGCAAAAGAAACATATACATGAAATGAAATCACATGATCATAACATAAATCCAAATGGGAATACAAGTTTAAGAATGTAATGATCATCAACATAAGGCTATACTAGTACATCTAATAGGCACAAACAAGCATTCAACCCAATCATATATAGATTTATTTGTGATCCATAAGGTGTACAAGTATAAATCCAAGTGTTGACAAATACTAACATCTAAACTAATATTCAATACAATGAAGCATCAAAATTTTGAAATCACAAAAGAATTTATCCATAAAAATAGAATCATGTGCAATACTTGAAGAATAGATAACTAGTTTAAATGGATTTTTGACAAACTAGTTAAAGATCCTAAAATATAAGATCATATGTATTTCATGAATACTACTAAATACATAAAAGTTCAAGCACTCATATTCCATAAAGCTCCAAATTATATATTTTCTTAAAGATAGAGTGTTCAAAGGTTAAGTAAATAGTGTCTACATGAAAATAGTCATTGAAGCCCAAAACGATCATAAGTCAAATTTTTAACAACAAATCATGAAAAATCATTTTTCACTAAAATCAACAATTTTCATGGTATATGTATGGTTTATACAAATCTAACAATATGCATACATATCCCAATATTAAAAGAGTCTATTAAATGTTTGCATGAAGGCAAGAGACTCACGGGTAAACATGTATATTTATTAGATTTGAATTAAGCACCCATATACATGAAGTAAATCACTAAAATAGGTAAAACATGTATAAAAGAGAATCATCAAAACTAGATTATACACATGCATAGAGTGGATACAAGTGAGCATGAAGTTCAATCATATATGAGTCAATTGTAATTCACTATGTGTACATGTATAAATGCAAGTTTGACAAATTCTACATCCAAGCATGTAAATACCACATGAAGCACAAATCAAACAAAATCATGACATGCTATGAATATGACAAAAGTATAAAGCATGTACAAAAAATAGGAGTTTAGAAGTTGTTACCAACTACAAAGCTCCAAGTATGGTGGTCTTTTCCACCAAAATTTCCTTGATAGCAATGCATCTATAAGAGTGTCCATCATATCCATTGCATTCACTACCAAGGCACCAATCCTCTCACGTTTTGTGAGAGCCTCCACCTATATCAAAATCAAAGGGTGGGGGTTTTGGTACCCATGTTTTCTTGGGTCCTTTGGGGTTAGCATTGTTATAAGGAACCCAAAATCTATTATACTTAGCAAAATATAAGTATGGTTTCTTATCAAAACAATATCTTGCTAGATGGCCTTTGCGGCCACAATATGTACAAATGTACACCTTAGCATGATGCTTATGAGTGTGATTGTGATCGTGTTGTGCATCATAAGCATGAGCATGATGAGTATGATGATGTGCATGAGCATGGGGAACTTGTTTCTTTTGAAACAAAGATTCCAACTTAGAATGATTAAATGCACATGTGCTCAAATTAGAGCTCAAATTATTCATCTTATTTTTCATATTCTTAATCTCATTAGATGTGGCATGAAAAGCATGATGAGATGAAGAATCATTTTTCTTTTTCTTTTGAAAAACATTATCCTTTTCTTTTCAACAAATTTTCTTTTTAAAGATTTATTTTCTTCCAAAATACTTTCTTTTTGTTTTTCAACCATAGCAATATTATCCTTCAAAATAGTGTTCCCTTCACAAAGATCATTCAATTTTGAAAATAAGGAAACATTCTCATTTTTCAAATCTTTATTTTCTTTTTCTAAGCATGCGACTTTATTTCTAAGTGAATCATTTTCATTAAGCATGCAATCAAATTCCTTTTTCAAAATCTTGTTATCTTTTTCTAAACATGCAATGTTATCTCTACATGAATCATGTTCATTATGCATGCAAGCAATGTCCTTTTTCAAAATTTTATTTTCTTTCTTAATTATGTCATATCTTTCAAGCAATAATTGGCATAAAGAATTTAGCTCATCATATGACATACTAGCATCCTCATCATCGGATTCGGTATTTACCTCAAGGGGTCATCCCCTTGGACCATGTAGCACTTGTTGGAGGTGTCGCTTCCAACATCCGAATCGCTCCCCGCATAGTATTGTTCATTTTCGCCAAGGGAGATGAGGGTGTTCCATACTACAAAAGCCATATCAATATTAGCAACCCTACATAAATAATCATCATTTAGGGTGCTCTTTAAAGCATGTAGGGCTTTTGTATTAGCCTCAAGATTCTTACCATCTATACAATAAGCATTATTAGTAGTGGCAAGATATACATTATAACCTAGGGCTTTGAGGAATAATGACATCTTAACTTTCCAAATGTGGATGTTAAGAATATCAAAGGTGGGTGGTGACATAAAGTCCATGGTGAGGTGTGTGTGTACAACAAATATTGTGATTAGCCCAAATGTAGGATCTTTAACTCTTAGGTTGTTAGACCCTTATCAAGAGCACTAGCTCTGATACCAATTGTAAGATCACCTAGAGGGGGGGTGAATAGGTGATGGCTAATCTAATGGTCACTTGTGAACAAATAATGCGGAATTAAACTAAGTTGATCAAATTAAAGTTTCTTTCAATTAAACACTTATGTATAACTCAAGAGTGTTGCCGAATTCCCCTTGCGAGGCTCTGGACAAGCTCCTCTAGATTCCCCTTGAATGGGTTGAGGTGCCGCGTTGGCTCTCTTGGTTGAATACTAGTGTTAACAACAATCCCACGCAATTATATATCAATTAAGCACAAGGGAATATATCATGCATATATAAGATGAACACAATAAATTGAATGCAAGATATAAAATAGAGACAAAGAGAGAGAGAGAGGGATAGAGTAAGCAATCGCAAACACAAAGGGTTTGTTTCGAGGTTCGAGCACACTTGCTCTACATCCCCGCCTTCGACACACGAAGGGTTTCCACTATGCAAGATCCCACCGGATCTCTCCTCGGTGCCGTACACCTACAAACCCTCGGACTCCCAAGTCCCTTACACACGCAAGTCCACCGACTCGCCAAGGCCGTACCTCGAACCACCAAGAGTTCACAACCGAACTCCAACCACAACGAGCACACTTGCCCGCTTCCTCAAAGTACAAAGAAAAATCTCTTTGATGATCACAACACTTGATCACCTAAAGAGCACTCTCACTACAACACACCTATAGGAATATCTAGCAATGGATAGCTCAAGTGTGTGGTGAGAAAATGAAGGAAAGAAAGCTTTGTTGGAAAACACAAGAAATCACTTAAACACTCTCTTGATAAAAACTCTTCCTTTTGATTGGAAGTATTTGCACTAAAATCTTGTAGAGAAACTCCTCTAAAAGTGTCTGAAAAACAGCTCAAGAAGTCTCCTAAATGTTTTTCTCAAAACAGATGACAAAATCTCAATTTATAGGCTGCCAGAAAATAGAGCCGTTGGGGTTCTGTCAGAGCTGGCGGTCGACCGCCGGTCGACCGGCTAACGGTCATTTTTCTGACCGTTGCAGCCACCGGTCGACTGGTGAGTCGACCGCTCTTCTGGAAAGAACTGTCGGTCGACCGGTCCGGTCGACTGGCATTTTCCAGAGAGCAACAGGTTTGGGTCGGTCGAGTATCGGTCGACTCCGGTCGACTGATACGCACATGCACAAAACTGTGCATGTCGGTCGAGTGCCGGTCGACTGCCGGTCGACCGGTCACCGTGAAATTCTGAAAAATCAGAACTTACAGGACCTGGAAAATTTGGATTTGGTTTGGGTCTTGGATAAAATATTTTGGTCTTGAAAAATCATAGAGTATGAGCATGTGTCATACTACTATCAAGGTAAAATACTTGGTAAAAATTCTTTTGATAAAAACTTAATTTTCCATGAAATGTTTTTCCAAACCTTTATCAAAAAACAAAAACAAGATATTTGAGTTCATTAAAAGCATGGTGTGTATGGATATGATCCACTACACAATCAATATGAAATATCTATGTTTTTGAAATCTAGTATACAACTTGGTTTTGGTTAAAGAATATACATGATAGAAATACCAAAACCAACAAATATTTTGTCTCAAAGAAAAATCTTTTTCTAAAATAAAAGTTCTTTTCTAAAAACAAAATCTTTTATGAAATCAATTAAATCAAGAGTTCTATCAAGAGTGTGTGTGTGTGATATAACTTGAGCAATCCACCACTATTCTATCCTTTACATTTTTACTAAAACAAAAATACAAATTCTATACCTAGACACAAGTCTTCAACTTCTTGAAGTCTTCCCTTGAAGGCTTCTCATCTTCTTGACTTGGTCCAAACTTGATCCAAAAACTCCTTGGATCACCACATGCAAGCTCCAAATCTTGTTCTTTTATCCTTTGTTGAGCTATGCACCTACTAAGATCTTGATCATGAATCTGTCACTAATTAAACACAAGATCATTAGTAACTATAACTTCATGAGTTGATCATCATCAAAACTAGGGCGATAGGCCTTTGGGCCAACAGTACTTTCTCCAGCCATCTTCTCAACTGATTCCTCAAAGCAACGCGGAAAGCAAACTGAGTTAGATAAAACAAACTAAATAACGATAGGATCTTTACCTCCATGTGAAGCCCTCGAAGAGTTTCTGAAGCAATCTACTCCTCCAAATTGATTTCTCGAGCAATTCACTCGCTGTTTTGAGATCGACACACGATTTTACAAACAATCTCACCGCTGCTCCGAGATCGACACACGATCTCCGCCAGACAGCAATTGATGCCCTTAGAATTAACACACGATCCCACGACGAACCTGGAATGCTCTGATACCACTTGTTGCGCGCGCCCTTGGCAACAACCTCTCTGAGGAATCCTCTAAGCAGACGGAGACTGATGCAGCCGGAGATGTACCCAACAAGACAAGAACAGAGAAACAATAGAGAAAAGCAAATCAACACAGTATTTAACGAGATTCGGCAATTTGCTTACGTCCTCAGGGCAAGGGAGAGAGATTTTATGATTTAACAATCAATAAAAACCAATACAAGAGGGATACTTTGAGGGATTTCTAGTGATACAATACATGAGGGCTCTAACCCTTATTTATAACCACATAGTCTCAGAAATTTAGGAAACTCCAATTAGATTTGACCCAAAACAGGAAGGAGTCCAAATCTTAAAAGGAATCCAAATCTTAAAAGAATTCAAATCCTAAAAGGAGTAACAATTCACCTGTTAGGAAACTCTAATTGGATCCGACTCCTTTTCAAAAACGAAGTCCGAATCCAAGTTGGATTCCACAAGCTTCATCAAGCTTTCATCTCCTCTCTCCCTATAAATTGCACATATAATGACATATAAAGTTTAGTTCTTATATAAATTGTTTGGAGACTTGGAAGAGAACTGTGCATTGTAGTGTCTTTTTGTCATTGAAAATTTTTCCATTTCTGCCTCTGTATACCATAATATGAAAACAAATCTCTCACCAAACAAGCTTAGCACAGTTCTACTGAAAGAAGTATTTAAATCATCTAAGAATTTTGATAAAATCAAGTCACGTAGACAAATTAAACTGTTTAACATCTCTAAATTTTAATTGTTAATTTCTCAAGGAATAATTGTTGATTTCTTATGTCTCTATCTTATAGGTTGTGATTACAGCGGGCTTCTACTTATTGTGTCGGGCTTGAGTATAAGGTTCTATCATTCTCTAAGATTTTAATTTTTAATATATTTGTTAGCTCCTGTCGAATATCCAAGAAGAAGAGAAAATGTAGAATATAAATCAACTTTTATGTAATATAATAAAGACACTGGTACATCAAATTAAACTACTACTAGAAGGATCATTTTTGATTTTTCGCCTAGGGCCTCACCATGTCTTGGAACCGCCCTGCATCTACCTAACATCAATACTCGATATTCTAAATGCACATTTATATAATTATTATATAATTATATACTAAGGGTATAAAATTTAAATTTGCACAATCAGAGCATAGTCCACGCTGAGACAATGAATGCCTTATGCATATTATACATAATACTTTCTTTGTCATTTTTAAATTCATAATTCCTATACATAGCCTTGCAGGTTATTGCATATCTTCACGTAATGCCCTAACAAAGTAGCATTTAGTGCAAATATTGACTGAGAAGGGGTAAGCACGCAAAGTCAATGTTAGAACAAGTACAATAAAGTAAAAGTAAGAGACTCAAAATTACCCTTCGGACCCTGCGAAAGTTCTCGTCCTCATTGTCTCGCCCGCCGGCGATCGCCAGAGCCGTCGCCCGCTGCGCAATCTCTGCACCGACCATGAACCCGACCCTCGCCAGAGCAAGCGCCCCAGCGGCGGTGACCGGAACCTTCTCTCTTGCGCCGCATCGGTGGGGGACGAGAACCAGCAGGGCTGACCCCAGCGAGGCTACGAGCAGGCTGAGAGCAGCGATAATCGGAGTGGGCCACCTGAGAGCCCTCAGCCTCAATGCCTCCATTTACTTCTGCCGGAGCCGGAGCCGGGGCCGGGGGCGGGGCTGGGCCTGGGCGAGGAGAGGAGCTGATTGTTGCGAGAGGCTTTGGTTTTGGTTTTGGTTTTGGTGATGGGGGTGGATTGGCTGTTTTGGGCATGAATGGGAGGAAAAGGGTCGAGGAAAGTGAGGGGTTGAAGGGAAGAGTGAGTGTCATTAGAGGAGGATGAGCGAAGTGATTGTTTGAAGGGTTGGAGCGAACGGGTTTGGTTCATGTACGTGAGCCACATACATACAATATGAGGACCAATCTCACTTTGACACGTGGATTGAAACTCTTATAATGAGTTATAATATGTATGTGAGGGTTATAATATGTATGTGAGGGCCTCATTATAAGAGTTTTAATTTACGTGTCAAAGTGAGATTGGTCCTCTTATTGTATGTGTGTGTGACTCACACACATGAACCGAACCCGGAGCGAACGGGGACTTGTTTTCCAACCAATCACATGGAACCATGGAGGCGTTACCAATGTAGCAAGTAAAATCTTGGGCATTGTAAGGGGATAGAGTGTTCTGGAAAAAAAAAAAGAGAAAGGCTGATATTCTTGAGAATTCAATTGAACAACACATGGGAAAGAAAGGGAAAATCCATCAAAACCTGCCAGACGAGGAAATTTAAGAATTTTTTTCTTCTTTTTAATGAAAAATCAGGCACAAGCCCTTCTCCAAAGAATTCCGTTGTATATTGATTGTTCTTCGCATGTGTCTCTACATTACGATAATCAGAGTGTCATTAAGATTACTACGATCCAGTTTTTTATAAAACACACTTGAAACATCGAGATTGACTGCAAATTGGGACGATATCAATATTTAAAAATCAAGATGATTAGTTGATTGCATTATCATGTGTTCCTTGACAGTTTGCAAATTGTTGATTTCTTTACAAAAACTCATACATCAAATACGATCAATTCTTCCTAAAAAAACATCAGTGTTTAGTTTACCTTTAGTCTGATGGGGTTGTTAGGAAATACAGTATGATATCTTAAAGAAAGAATAAAAGTGATCAGTTTTTCTTTTTGCTAATAATAAAAGTGATCAGTTTATATTGTGTTATATGAAAATGTAGATTTACCCTTTTTAGTGCGGACTAACGTATTAAAGCCCGAATCCAGCTAATGTAAACTCTGTAAGAATGGCATCCTGATGCCTGTGGTGGTCAGGCAATTGATTCAGCTGCACCTGATTGGATCCAGGGACCATGTTACTTAAAATCGTTTCCAAGATAACGTGGTTCACGGGGCCTGTGGCTTAGGATTGAGTTGAGCTGTCCCAGGAATTCTTGATGATTTTCAAAACGAAAGCAGACTGGGCCTTAGTTACGATAACTAACTTTAGAGTAGACGACTAGATCTGCTCCTTGTCTCTGCCACTGCCAGAGATTGGTAGAGGAAAACTACCCACACGAAAACATTGATTTGGTCCGGTTCGGTTTCGAAACTCAATTGGTCCGCTTTGGTTTTGTCTATTATCATAAAAAACCAAACCAAACCGGCCAATGCACACCATATTTTCGGCTGCGTCAATGAACAGAGCACAATAACTTTCTGGTTGGTCCATATTCCATATGGTGTTTGGTACCCAAACCCTAGTGTGTAGCTCCAATATATATTTATAGTCTCATGAAGATTACTTTTAGTTATCAGAGGTGCCCATCTTTTCCCAACTGCCACCAAGTTCATGTTTAGCTGCCTAACAAAGCAATTCAAGGCCCGCAGTCTCTCGCAGGCCCCTAACTAAACTTTTCTAGTCTTAGAGACCCTGTAACTTATTAACACTTGAGTCTTCTAGAAAATAGATAATATTTTCCATCTTCAGGCCTGGCATTTTTATAAGTTACTCTCCTTGTGTTGGCCTTGTTTTCTAAGTTATTTTTGACCCGAAAATGCTATTTGACTCCCTCGTTAACTCCTGCTCTGACTCCCGTGCTGACATGGCGTGACACATAAGCTCCAAACTCAACCCAAAAATTTAAATTTTCCCCCAATTACAAAATTTGAATTTCCCCCTCAGCCCAAAAAATTAAATTCCCTCCCAGCCCTAATTAACAAAACGAAGATAGATCCCTCTCTCTCAGTCTAAATCTCTCTCTCTCCCCCCCCTCCCCACTGCAGATCTGGGCGCCGCCCCTCGCCGTTCATCGTCTCGTCGCTGCTCGTTACTGCGCGTCGCCATCTGCCCCTCTCTCTTTCTCCATCTTCGTCTTCCCCTGCTCTCTCTCTCTCTCTCTCTCTCTCTCTCTCTCTCTCTCTCTCTGCCGCGCGTCACCCATCGCTGAACGTGTGCGTGTTGTCTGACCTTTAGCAGGAGGAAACATCAAACATATCGTGTATCAAAAGTTGAACTCATTTTTTGAACTGCTGCATGGTCGCAGTCTTTTCTAAGGACTGCGACCATGATCGCAGTCTTTTTCTGAAGACTGCGATCTTGATCGCAGTATTTTTTTGAGTACTGCTACCATGATCGCAGTCCTAATTATACTGAAAATATAAAATTTTTTAGGACTGTGACCATGTTACAGTGGATGTCAATCCAACACAAAAACAAAGACAAAATGTAGAGATTAAAGAAGTCATTAGAATGTGAGGCAGTAAAATCATATCTTCCGTATCGGAGACGTCCATAATGTCACCTTCCAAAATAACAAAAAATAATTTGTAAAATGCTGCCATGGTCGCAGTCTTTTCTAAGGACTGCGACCAAGGTCGCAGTCTTTTTCTGAAAACTGCTACCATGATCGCAGTCTTAATTACACTGAAAATATATAATTTTTTAGGACTGCGACCATGTCACAGTGACTGTTTTTGTGTTGGATTGACATCCACTTGTTATGTTTTTTGTTTTTTTCTTTTTTGGACCTGTTCAGTTATGTATCTGTGATGTATTTGTGCACAATGAAGTTGTATCTATATGTTGATCTTGAAATTTCTATACTGTTTGATTTTAGACAGTTGGAGTTGTATCCGTTTTATACTCATATAACATTGTGCATGTATTTGGTTATAATCCTGTGCATGTTTCTGATTTTTCATCTACAACATGTTTCTGGTTATAACACTTCACTCATTTTTTATTATGAAATGTACTCGAATTTTTCATCTACAGAGAGATTCTATGGAGGTAGCACTTGTAATCACCTAGAGGGGGTGAATAGGTGATGAGCTAATCTAATGGTCAATTAATACGGAATTAAAACTTATTTAATACAAACTAAATCTTCTTAAACTAGGCACCAAGTATAACATAAGAGTGTAGCCGAATTTCTCGTGAAGGGCTCTGGACTAACTCCTCAAGATTCCTCTAAATAAGAGTTGAGGTGCCGCTTGGCTCTCTTGGTTGAATACAAGTGTTAGCAAACAATCCCCAAGCATATAACAATTAAGCACACAGATATATATATCAAGCATATAAAGATGAAAGCAATATAAGCATGCAAGATACAAACAAGTAAGAGATAGAGAGAGCAATCGCAAATACGGGAGATTTGTTTCGAGGTTCGAGCACACTTGCTATACGTCCCCACCTTCAACACTATGAAGAATTTTCACTATAAACCGATCCCACCGGATCACTCGGTGCCGTAACACCTACAAGGCAAGTTCACACTTAAGCTCCTTGGACTCTCTAGTCTCTTCACTCATTCCCGCAAGAACAAACACACCGCAAGCCCACTAGCTTGCTGAGGCCGCACCTCAAACACCGAGTTCCCACTAGAACCCGAAACAATGCGAACACACACGTCTGCCTCCTCAAAGTAAAGAAGAAGTCTTTAGTGATCACAACACTTTGATCACCTAAAAATAATCTCACAATAACACTCCTATAGGATGAATATATCAATGGATAGCTCAAGTATTTGTGAGAAAAATAAGGATGGAATTTATGGAGGAAAACACAAGAAAATCACTTTTGAAAAACTCTTGATAAACTCTCCTTTTAAATGGAAGTATTTGGCTCTTAAACAAGTGAAGAAACCTCTTAAAAGAGTAAGAAAAACTAGCTCCAAAAACCACTTGAAAACATCTTAAAATAGTCCATATAAGTCCCCTCTTTTTATAGGCTAGAAAAAACTAGTCGTTGGGGCAATTTTCAGCCCAGACGGCTATCGGTCGACCGGCCCAGTCAACCTCCAACGGTCAGATTTCTGACCGTTGGAGCCTCGGTCGACCGGCTCGGTCGACCGCGGCCTGGAACAGAGAGCAAAGCTCTCTGCCGGTCGACCGGCCCGGTCAATCGGGGCTTTCCAAAGAGCAGAGGTTCTCTGGCGGTCGACCGGGTCGGTCGACCAGCCCTCCAGCCAAACTGGCGTGCACGTTTGTGCACGTCGGCCGACCGACTCGGTCGATCAACTCCTAGCTCGGTCGACCGGTCCGGTCGACCGGCAGAAGCCAGGACAGGGTTGTTATAGGGATTAAAAACTTGGTATTTTGACTAAAATAAAATCCCATAAATTCACAAAAAATATACAAAAATAGGTTCAATATTATACTTTGATATACAAACATGTTTGAGTAAAATCAAGACATGTTACAAATATTTTGAACTATTTTTGTAACTTATAAATTTGGGCTAAAAACAAAATCTGTATTTTTTCAAAATAGATTTTTTCAAAACTTATTTTTCAAAACTTCTCTAAATACAAAAACAAGATATTTTAAACACTTTTAAAGCATAGAGTGTATGGATATAATCCACTATACATACATGTGAAATATCAATGTTTTTGAAAATAAACACTGACTGAGTTTTTCCTGCACGCAAAAATATGAATAATAGATTTGAGAATTAAAGGTGTGCGAGGTGCTCAATACTAATCCGCGGTAGCAAGGCTATGCGGGTCGTGATCCTCAGGGAGGGACTGCGATGGAAGCGTTAAGCAAGTTTCTCTAAAGTTTTTATCTTTTTTATTAGTTATGATGGTGGTATTTACAATGGGTGGTATTTACAGTGAAGTGGAATAGAAGAATTTAGGAAGATGTGGATCTAAACTAAAGGAAGAAAAGAAAGAAAGATTACCTCTTCAGTCTGCTTACCGTTTGAACCGTTGCGATGATTTACCTTTTCTTGGAAGGCGTACAAGCATAGCGTATAGGATCGTCCGCCTTCCTAACTATGAAATAAAAGCAACTTTGAAGACCTGTTCATCGCCATAGGCCATCAAGGGCTCTTCTTTGGCTAGGCAGTCTCAATGCAATTGGGTCTCATTGTTCACGAGGCATTAGAGAAAAACAATGGAAGAAAACAGGGACAGAGAAATACAAGAATAAAACACGAAGAAATAAAACAAGAATAATAAAAAAGACAAACCTCAAGCAGATTTCATTAACAATAGAAGAAGAGTTGGCTTACACCGCTGTCACCTCAGTACAAGCATGGACTCCTTCCTCCATGAAAGCTTCCTCCACTCTCAGTTACAGATTTTACAAAAGAAAAACGAACATAAAATCTAACCTAGAAGAAAAACCTAAACCCTAGCTTTTGGCCCTTTGTTGGACGCTGGACGCTTTCTGTATTACATCTGCAGGGGTATTTATAGGAGTTGGAAGATGTAGAGTCCTAGTACAACTCTCCCAAAAAATCTTATATCCAGACTTGTGGCACTTATCCATAGAAGTTCAAATCAAATCTATCCTGCAATTTATTATCCTATTGATCGCCGAAATTGGCTTATCTACGGACTGAATTGGAAAGTTTGATCAACATAAGAGTTGTAGGGCTTCAAGTCTTCTTTCTGGAGCATTTTGAATCATCAGATTTGCATATTTGTAGCAAAAGTTATGATCTAAATACTAAACATGTACAGTCTGAATCTGAATTTATCTTTAAACTCTTTCCTGCAAGCATTTAGGGTTGAATAGAAGTCTATCCTTCCCTCTTCTTTGTATTTGCAACTTTGGCCCTTATGTATTTGCACTTTTGACATTTGGTATTTGCACTTTTACACCTGGCTTGGACTTGGGCTTGGATATTGGCTTTTGGGCTTCATTAAGCTTTATTTCTTATAAAAATAAGAACTCGAGGCCTGCACACAATAAATCACAAAATATTAATAAATGTGCAGAATTAAATGAATAAATATGAAAATGTGATGGTAAATGTTATGATAAAAATGCATTTTTCACTACCAATCACACCCCCACACTTATCTTTTTGCTCGTCCTCGAGTAAAAACAAAGAAAAAGAAAATTAATCTAACCTAACTCACTTTCGTAGGAATCACGGTTGCACTTAGCACGTGCAACAAGCCGTTAAACCTCTAGGTTACCCTAGAGGACGAGTGTTGTCTCGTGAGGGTTTTCAGCGGATTGCACCCACAAAATCCATAAAAAGGAAAATATTTGAATTATTATTGAAGAGACTAAGTAGTCTATAAGTTTTAGGATCCTCATTTTTATTCATTCTTTAAACTTAGTCTTAATAAAGTTAATTGTTTTCCATTTTAGGTAAGAATTAAAATTGAATTTCTAATATAGTCTTTTTCATTACCAAAAATCATATGCATCCTTATGTTTTTACTAGGAATTCCTTAACTTGGACTCTCATGCCTCTTTATATATATATTTTTTTTCTTTTTTTTTATTTTTTTTAATATGTATAACGCATCTAATTTTCTTTCGTGTAAGCATCAAGGCTTCTTGAGGCCCTCATACCTAACTAATTGATTATTAGATGTGTTAATACATATGTTATATTTCTTAGTCTTCTTAGCCTTTCTAATCTACCCATGTAACGAACTTAAAGTCGATGACTCCCAAACCGGTTGGCTTTAGGGCACCAGGTGAGAAAACACCCCGCGGACTCAAATTCGAGTGAACTAGGCCCCAAAACTAAGGACTTTATTTTATTTACTCACCTTTAGGCATGAATACTTATGCTTCTTGAGGCACATGTATCAGCTTAATTGGTGATTTTTTTTTCTTTTTTTTCTTTCTTTTTTTTTTTTTATGAGGCACAAGGTCTTTGTCTTAGAATCCTAGATATGCATTTGGTATGCACATTTCATTAAGGTAAAAATCAAGACTAATTATTTATTCAATTTCTCCTCCTATACCTAAAATTTAAACAATTTATTTATTTTGACCAAGTTTTTTAGAAATCCTAATCATGATTTTCCTAATCCTTAAAACTAACTTAGGTTTCTTTCAAAAAAATAAGTCAAAATACTGTCCTTTTTATAACATTTTTTTTTTAAATTTTTTTTTATTAGCAAATTTTTTTTTATTAGCAAATTTTGTTAGTATCTACTTATGTTAGTATGTTAGTAAAGCCCACCCCCACACTTATCTCATGCATTGTCCTCAATGTATGAATGAATGCATATATGCATGAAACAGAATAAGGGAAGGCGGAAGTTACCTTAGGGTGGTGGTTCCGAGGTGGTCTAATTGTTCCACGAAATGCTGCCCAATCTAGATAATGTAGTAGTTGGTGAAACCCACCAGAAATTTTTCGTCTATAACCCACTAAAATATATGTATAATTATTTTTTAAAATTTTCACCCCATCAAATTTCCATAATTCATAATTAGTTTCAGAGTCAATTGTGTCAACCTCCTTGTCCCAAAATGGAGTATGAAAAGATGGAATTATTGACTTGGATATTATAGGTGCGGGAACGAATACCGACTCAGGGAAGAAGCTCAAATCAAGTAAGGGCTCAGGAGTCGGGCTAAGTTCAGGAAGTGGGTCCAAATCAATAAGTTTAAGCTCAAATCCACAATCATCTTCCCACAATGGCATGTGACTTAATGTTGGTGATTCAAGTTCAGGAATGATAGGAGTGGGAATCAAAACTGACTCTAAAAGATTACCTAAGTCGGGTAACAAAACAGGAGTCAATAATGATTCGGGAATTTGAACTTGATTACAGATTTGAGAATCTAGGTCACATATCTCATTGGGTTCAATGTTATAAAAATCAGAACTTGCCAATTTATCCATGGGACTTTCAAAATTGCACAATTGGTCAAGTTCAATATGATCATCAATTATAGGTGACTCAATATCATGATGAATTGGAACAGGATCCAATGTTGACTCGGGAAAAGTGAAATCAGGTGGAGACACTGGAGTCATTATTGAATCAGGAAGTAAAATTGAATCATCAAGTGGGAGATCATGATCATATTCATGTTCAAGTTCTATTTCAGGAAAGGAAAAACTTGCCAAATTATCAACAATTGGAGTTTCAGCAAGTTCAAATGATGGCACTGAAGTAGAATCTTGTTGTCCAAAGCAACTTGGTTCGTCGGCTCTACGAGAGTGGTCAATGATATCAGAAATGGCCGAACGGTGAGAACGTAAAGATTGAACCATCTGTTGGCCCAATGGCCTTCCACTCTAGTTTTGATGATGATCAACACTCATGTAGTTATGTTTACTAATATTCTTGTGTTTCTAAGTTTCAGATCATTAACAGGATATTAGGTTGGTGATTAGCTTCAACAAGATGATTAGAAGCTATTCATGATGATTCCGGTGCCAAAGCTTAAAGATCATACCTTTGCACTTGGAGAATCACGGAGTTTTGGAGCAAGTCTACTTGAAGATGAAGATCGTCAAGAAGACTTAGGTATCTAGTTTAGAGTTTGTGTTTTAGATCCATATTTGTAAAGCTTAGTTTAGTTGATATGCTCAAGTGCACAAATCACACACGTTTTATGATTGAGTTTTGGTTTTCATAAATAGTTTATCAAAACAAGTTTAAATTGATATATGTATAGTTGCTTCATTCTATACATGCATGCTTAATTTTTTAAACAAACTTATTTTGACTATCCTATTCATGTTTTGGAAAATTCTAGTTTGATAAAATACAAGTTTTGTTTTTGATAAAATTGGCAAGACACAAAAATGAATTGATATGATTGATATATGTCTTGAAATTTTTATCACAAGTTTGGTTATCAAAGTAAAATGATAAAACAAGTTTTAGAAAAACATATCTTTAGAAAAACAGTTTTTATTGTGATTAAAACTATTTTTTAGATTTACTGTGAATTTATGGGATTTTTATTGAGTGAAAAGACCTATTTTCAAATCCCGTATCTGTGCAGAACTGAGGACTGGCTGACAGGCCAAGTCGGTCGACCGGACCGGTCGACCGCACCATAGGCCGGTCGACCGGGACGGTCGACCGACGTGCACAAGTCTGTGCACGTTTTGGTGTCTCTGGGACGGTCGACCGGGCCGGTCGACCGAGATGAGAGTTCTGTTCTCAGGATGTTTCGGTCGACCGGGCCGGTCGACCGCTGTTGCCCAACGGTCATAATTCTGACCGTTGGCGGTCGACCGGACCGGTCGACCGGTGGCCTGTCAGGCTGCCACATCAGCGTAACGGCTAGTTTTGTATAGGGGCTATATAAACCCCATCTCTTTGGGGATTTTGGCCAAGATTTTTAAGAGGAAAAATTTCAGTTTTCTGAAGTGTTTAAAAGAGTTTTAAAAAGTAGTTTTTGAGCTTTAAACTTCTAATCTTTATTTGTTTTGGGTTTTGAAAAATCAAAGAGAACTAGGTTTTGGGATTTTGATTTGATCTTTTATTTCTATCATATACAAGAGATTTCCCAAGTAGTTTTTCTTTGTTGCTTGTTTCCAAAAACACTTAGTTTCCACACTTGAGCCATATCTTCTATCCTAAACTATTAGGATCTTGTTTTTGTGGAAAAAGAGAAAAAGAAAGAGAGTGTTTGAGGTTGTTGTTGTAAACCTCTAAGTTGTACACCCTTATTCTTGTTGTATCCCTCTTCGGTAGAGGTGATCGGGTGATTGGTTTGTGAGCCTCTTAGGTAGAGGTGTTTGTTGTAGTTGGCTACGGGCCGTATCCCTCTTCGGTAGAGGTGGATTGTGGTTGTATAGCCTCGGTGGCTTTGTAAGGTTGAGAGAGGAGTTTGGTACTCCTATAGTGGATTGGGAAATCCTACACGGTGGTGTAGGCGGGGATGTAGAGTTGGGTACTCGAACCTCGAAACAAATCTTTGTGTTAGCGTTTGATCCATTGTCTCTCTAACCCTTACTCTCTTTACTTTGTGCAAGCATCATTCATTCATTGCATACATATCTTATACATTGCTAGTGTTGCCTTGCATCTTTTATATTGCAATTCATTCTTATATGCTTGGCTTGATTGTGTGTGCACATTGCTTGAATTGCTTGTGTGTTTGTGCATCACCTATACTCATCCAACAAGAGCTTCACATAGCACCTCAACCCATATCTAGGGGAATCAAGAGGAGTTAGTCCAGAGCCTCGCAAGGGGAATTCAGCTACACTTGTTGGATTGTATTAAGTGTGTTGCAAGATTTGCATTAGCTTCCGCATTTAGCGCACTTAGTTTGCATTTAGTTTATTAGATTAGCACTTACACCTATTCACCCCCCCTCTAGGTGTTTTTCAATTGGTATCAGAGCTAGTGCTCCTGATACTTAGGCTTAACATCCTAGGAGTGATCCATTTGCTTGCTAATCTCATTTGCATTTGTTTGTTGCACATTCATACATAGTTTACCATGGACTTCATGACCCCTCCTAGCTTTGACCCTTCCAACATTGATGTTTGGAAGTATAGGATGTCCATGTACCTAAAGACCCTAGGTTTGCATGTTTTCCTTGCGGCCACCAAGAGATGTTATCTTGGTGATTGCAATCATATAGGGGCCAATGCACAAGCCCTAGAGGCCATTAGAAACACATTACCTAAAGATTATCTTATGTGTGTTTCTAATCTTGATTCCGCTTTTGCAGTGTGGAACAAGTTGACAACAACCACCACCTCCAAGCTTCAATTGCCAATCCAAGAAGAGGAATCTAGCGGAGAATCCGAGCCACAACAATGCTATATGGTCCAAGGGAATGACTCCCTTGAGGTACATTCGGAATCTCAACTAGATAGTAATGATTGTGCTAGTTCTTCAAATGATTATGTTGATCCCCATGCCTTGAATGAAGAACTTTCCATTGTTTGTGAAAAATTGATTGAAAAATATAAGATTTTGAAAAAGAAAAGTCTAGATATTGAAAAAGAAAATAAAAGTTTGCATGCTAGACTTGATTGTGTTTTGCAAGAGAAAGTTGAGGCCTTTAATGAAAGGGATTCATTGAGATCTCAATTAAAACTTGCACTTAAAGAAAATGAATTTTTAAAATCTAAAAATGATTGCCATGCTATTTTGAAGAAAAATGAAAATTTATCTTCAAAAGTAGATTTTGCTTTAAAAGAAAATGTTGCTTTGAAAAATAAAATCATTTCTATTTCAAATAATTTAGATGTATGTTTAAAGAAAAATATTGTTTTGCAAAATAAAATGGATGCACATGTTTGCCATGCTAGTGTAGCCTCTTCATCTAGACTACCTAATGCATGTACCTCTTCTTCTAGGATTAATGATGATATTTGTATGCTAAAGAAGAGAGTAGATTGTTTGGGCTCCACTATGAGCCAATGTGCCATGAACCACTCACGGTTGGAAACCTTGGTTCGAAAGAAACAAGTTCCATCCTTTATGCATGCACACCCATCACGGCATACACATGCTTCACACGGACACCATCAACACAAGTATGCTCATGTGTACACATGTACACATTGTGGCCGAAAAGGCCATCTTGCTAAATTTTGCTATGATCGTTTACATGTTGAAAATTTAGCCAAGAAATTTGTTTGGGTTAGAGAAGGGACTAACCCCCTTGGACCCAATAAGATGTGGGTACCAAAGACCACCCCTCCTATTATTTTTGATGTAGGTGTGGGCTCTCACACGACGTGAGAGTGTTAGCACCTTGGAGTGGATGCGTTCCGGACTTCATGGAAATCAAAATGGATGCATCACTTTCAAGGGAAGATTTGGTGGAGATGACCACTATGTTTTGGAGACAAGGAGAGTTGCTTCTTCGTTTTTGGTAACAATCCTTTACTCCCATTTATTGTTTACATGCTTTTCATGTTCATAGTTTATAGCATGTTTTTATTGTCATTGGATTAGTATGTAAATAACATGTTTATTAGATCCTTGACATACATGTATAGTATTTGAGATACACATGCTTATATGATCCCATACTTAGTGTTCTCACTTATGTTTAAGCTATAATGTACATCATGAATCTAATACATGTGAATTTACATAGTAGTCATGTTTTAGGTTTATCATGATGATTTTCATATTTGTTTTGATGCTTCTTGTTAAGATTACTTGTTTAGATGTTGGTTTTCATTAAGACTAAGAATTATACTTGTACATATAGTGGGCTACAAATAAATCTATATATAGTTGGAATTGAATGCTTATTTGAACCCATTAGATGTGCTAGTATAGTCTAGTTTTGATGATTCATACATATTAAACTTGTATTCTCTTTTTTTTGAATTTACTTTATGATTGTGTATTTCACTTCATGTATATGTTTGTATTGCCAAACTTTAAGATATACATGTATACCCCTTGAGTCATTTGCCTTTCATGCAAATCTATATTTGGACTCAATTGTGTTTAGGGATATGTATGTATACTTCATGTTTGACAATTCATACATATACCTTGAAATGAAATTTGTTGTGATGAAAATTTAGTTTTTCATGTTTCATGTATTTATGTTTAACTTCGTGTATATGTCCATCTAGTTCAAACTAATCTTATACATATACATCTTTTTGAGCCACGTGCCTTCAAGAATATTCATTTAGTGGACTCGTTGAGTTTTGGATATGTATGTATATTTTAGCTTGTATTAGACATACATATGCCTTGAAGATTAAATAAGGAGTTTTATATGATTTTCTCATGTTTTTGATGGAATTATATTTTAAGGGATAATTGAGCTTAATGAAATATTTTTCATGATTATGATCTTCACATATTATTTGTACACTCATATCTATTGCTCATGTTTTATTTCTCATGAGTTATGCTTTATTGGTTAGAGTGATGATTATCATGTGAATTTCATTTGTGTTTTATTCCTTGCTTGAAGGATTTCGTACTAGTTAACAAATTTTTCCATTTAACTAGTTGCGGTATTCTTCATATGGTAGAGATTTTCAAACAAAACTACATTTTCAAATCTATTTTTGAAAACCCCTACCATCTAAGGGCGGTAGGATGGGAGATCATGTTCATGTATTCCCTAAATTGAAAATCTTTAAAACTTGAATTATGATTGGGTGGTAGATAATATGATGTATACACTTGAACTTATTGTTATGTCAATTGGTATCATTGAACTCTTTCAATTGGTATCATTTTGATCTTCTTGTATACTCATATATGTTTTGTATGTATGTATGCTTTATATTCCAAGTATATCAATTTCTAATGGTATCTATCTTTCATACATATATATGTTTGTGTTTATGCTAGTGCTTGAATTTCAATTTTGTTTAAATTGATTACTTTTAAATTGTTATCAAGACTATGCATGATTTTAGTTTGTATTTCATAAAGGGGGAGAAAATTTAATTTTGTCTTTCAATTGGTATTTGATTTCCACTCCTTTGCTTTATGATAGAAAAGATTAAATTTCAATTTGGTATTATATGTTCAAAATGAAATATATTTTTACAATTGGTATCATATTTGAGATATTCAAATTTGTTATGTTGTTTTACAATTTGGCAATTTGTTATGTTTAATATTCATGTTTTAGATATTCAAGATTTATGTTTAATTTCAATTGGTATCGATTGTTTTCATGATGATGATTTTCAATTGATATCTCAAAATTTTGTTTAAAGAAAATACACAAAAGTTTTGATTTGTATTTCCTATATGCAAGGAGAGCTTAACATCTCTCTTACATATGGATTCATGTTGAGTATATTATAAATTGAGGAGCTTGACAACTCTTCTTTATATGATATACGTGTGTAGGGGGAGCTTCACATCTCCTCTTATGCATTACATAATATGTGTTATGTGAATTGGAGCTTGTCATCCCTTCTTCATGTAATGCATATGTGTAGGGAAGCTAACTTAGCGTCTTCCTCTTCATGAATGTATATAGCATATAACATATATTGATCCTTGTTTATTGGTATCAAGATGCTTCATTGACATATTTTTTTAATTGATATCATGTTTGTAGTCACCCCTTATTGAATTTTTTTTGTTTTAGACAAAAAGGGGGAGAACATTGTTTGCATTGTTTTGATTGACAAAAGGGGGAGAAAGATTTTTACCCCTCATTTATCTATGGTTTTGATTGTTTATCCCTTTGTTGATGATTGACAAAAAGGGGGAGAAAGATTTTGAGTTGTTTAGTTTTTATATATGCTTCTTTATGTTTTTGCATATATTGAGTTCATGCATAAACAAATAAACAATAAGATATGATAAATATGTATGTCTCTTGTTTAGAATCATAAGCTTTCATTGCATATTTATTTATTCATTTCTTATGCATGAGTTAAGGGGGAGCTTCCTTAAAGCTTATCTTTAATCCATGCATATATAACTCCATGAGTTTTGTCATCATCAAAAAGGGGAGATTGTTGGCCCAATGGCCTTCCACTCTAGTTTTGATGATGATCAACACTCATGTAGTTATGTTTACTAATATTCTTGTGTTTCTAAGTTTCAGATCATTAACAGGATATTAGGTTGGTGATTAGCTTCAACAAGATGATTAGAAGCTATTCATGATGATTCCGGTGCCAAAGCTTAAAGATCATACCTTTGCACTTGGAGAATCACGGAGTTTTGGAGCAAGTCTACTTGAAGATGAAGATCGTCAAGAAGACTTAGGTATCTAGTTTAGAGTTTGTGTTTTAGATCCATATTTGTAAAGCTTAGTTTAGTTGATATGCTCAAGTGCACAAATCACACACGTTTTATGATTGAGTTTTGGTTTTCATGAATAGTTTATCAAAACAACTTTAAATTGATATATGTATAGTTGCTTCATTCTATACATGCATGCTTAATTTTTTAAACAAACTTATTTTGACTATCCTATTCATGTTTTGAAAAATTCTAGTTTGATAAAATACAAGTTTTGTTTTTGATAAAATTGGCAAGACACAAAAATGAATTGATATGATTGATATATGTCTTGAAATTTTTATCACAAGTTTGGTTATCAAAGTAAATGATAAAACAAGTTTTAGAAAAACATATCTTTAGAAAAACAGTTTTTATTGTGATTAAAACTATTTTTTAGATTTACTGTGAATTTATGGGATTTTTATTGAGTGAAAAGACCTATTTTCAAATCCCGTATCTGTGCAGAACTGAGGACTGGCTGACAGGCCAAGTCGGTCGACCTGACCGGTCGACCGCACCATAGGCCGGTCGACCGGGACGGTCGACCGACGTGCACAAGTCTGTGCACGTTTTGGTGTCTCTGGGACGGTCGACCGGGCCGGTCGACCGAGATGAGAGTTCTGCTCTCAGGATGTTTCGGTCGACCGGGCCGGTCGACCGCTGTTGCCCAACGGTCATAATTCTGATCGTTGGCGGTCGACCGGACCGGTCGACCGGTGGCCTGTCAGGCTGCCACATCAGCGTAACGGCTAGTTTTGTATAGGGGCTATATAAACCCCATCTCTTTGGGGATTTTGGCCAAGATTTTTAAGAGGAAAAATTCCAGTTTTCTGAAGTGTTTAAAAGAGTTTTAAAAAGTAGTTTTTGAGCTTTAAACTTCTAATCTTTATTTGTTTTGGGTTTTTGGAAAATCAAAGAGAACTAGGTTTTGGGATTTTGATTTGATCTTTTATTTCTATCATATACAAGAGATTTCCCAAGTAGTTTTTCTTTGTTGCTTGTTTCCAAAAACACTTAGTTTCCACACTTGAGCCATATCTTCTATCCTAAACTATTAGGATCTTGTTTTTGTGGAAAAAGAGAAAAAGAAAGAGAGTGTTTGAGGTTGTTGTTGTAAACCTCTAAGTTGTACACCCTTATTCTTGTTGTATCCCTCTTCGGTAGAGGTGATCGGGTGATTGGTTTGTGAGCCTCTTAGGTAGAGGTGTTTGTTGTAGTTGGCTACGGGCCGTATCCCTCTTCGGTAGAGGTGGATTGTGGTTGTATAGCCTCGGTGGCTTTGTAAGGTTGAGAGAGGAGTTTGGTACTCCTATAGTGGATTGGGAAATCCTACACGGTGGTGTAGGCGGGGATGTAGAGTTGGGTACTCGAACCTCGAAACAAATCTTTGTGTTAGCGTTTGATCCATTGTCTCTCTAACCCTTACTCTCTTTACTTTGTGCAAGCATCATTCATTCATTGCATACATATCTTATACATTGCTAGTGTTGCCTTGCATCTTTTATATTGCAATTCATTCTTATATGTTTGGCTTGATTGTGTGTGCACATTGCTTGAATTGCTTGTGTGTTTGTGCATCACCTATACTCATCCAACAAGAGCTTCACATAGCACCTCAACCCATATCTAGGGGAATCAAGAGGAGTTAGTCCAGAGCCTCGCAAGGGAATTCGGCTACACTTGTTGGATTGTATTAAGTGTGTTGCAAGATTTGCATTAGCTTCCGCATTTAGCGCACTTAGTTTGCATTTAGTTTATTAGATTAGCACTTACACCTATTCACCCCCCCTCTAGGTGTTTTTCACCATCATATCTATATCACGATCACGGGCTAATCTAGCCTGAGTCATGGCTGCAAGCATCCCTTCATAGTTGATAGGTGCATCGTGTTGTGATTGGACTTGAAAGGGTGAAGTGTAATCGTGATGAAATTGTGAGTCGGTGGACTCACGCATAATCATTTCTCCGATTGATGGTAATTGTCGCTTGGACTCATGCATACTTATCATTTCCCCGATAGATGGTAGTCTATTCTGACTGGGTGGATCTAAGTATGACTCATTGAAAGAATGTGGACTGGGTGGAGACTGAGGACAAGTCGGTTGAAAATTGGACTCGGAGGACTCGAAACCCCATGAACTCTGTGACGAGTTGAAAGTATGAAAATCATGGTCATAAGATGGGGGGTATGGGTTATAATTATTCGGATAAGACCATTCCGGCACACTAGATTGGTCAAAGTTATGATATGCCGGGTTGGTAATATCCGAAAAATAGTTAGGTGTGTAATATGGATTAAAGTTGGAAAAATTATTATTATATGCCATATCACACCAACACAAACAAACAAACAAATAAACAAAAAAAAAAAAATTCTATCCTAAGTTAGGGTAGACCTATGACCTAGACGACTCCTAACTGGTTAGACTGTCCACGGGAGGTCGGGTGCAGACTTTGACCACGAGTTAATCAGCCAGGTCAGGGCAAGAGTGGTGGGAGGTTTTCCGTCAAAGACGTTCCTTAATTAAATAACCACCAATCTTCGGGCTTTCGGCCCTCAATCCCTTTCCTAGACACTGATTTGGCAAGAGTCAACTTCCAGCACTGTTCCCCCTTAGGATAATCTCCTATTGAGTCCGAGATGTCCCTAGGGCCAACGTCTACTCTTTTTTAGTTAGGCTTGGGTTAGTGAGTGCTTGGGATATGATTTTTGGGCTAAGGAAGGGTGATGAAATTCCCACCTTATCTTGTTAATGGGTTATGCCCTTAAGATGAATTAGTGCAAGTGTACAAGATAAATAGATAGAATTCACTCAAAGCAGATAATCAACCAAGAGATGAGTCCTATTCTACATGCAATGCGTACGTACCTTGCTCCTCCAGCACTCTTCAACAGTAAATAAAAATAATTGAAAAGACACGTGCCTAATATGCAAACGTCTAATCAATTTTTATTTTTAACAACCAATAACTTACTGTTGAATTATTAGCAATTTACAGGTATATCATAGAACAAAATAAACAGAGCAGTAAACAGAATTTATAATTTGCAGCAACCTGCAAAAATATCAATCAGTAGTTCTCTACTGTTGCCGCGTTTCCGCGGCTCTGGCCGCGGATCCGCGGCAAAACAGTAGGTTCTGGTGCTCTGCCTTCGAGGGCAGAGACACAGAATAGCAATATGTCCACTGCTGCTGCTATGTTTCTGTTTCCTGTTCTCCAAACCTGCAAACAGAAAAGAATAAAGAATTAGTTAAAAATTAAAATTTTGTTTTAGAGATAAACTTACCGTCCCTCCCCGGCAACGGCGCCAAAATTTTGACCGAGTTTTTCCTGCACGCAAAAATATGAATATTAGATTTGAGAATTAAAGGTGTGCGAGGTGCTCAATACTAATCCGCGGTAGCAAGGCTATGCGGGTCGTGATCCTCAGGGAGGGACTGCGATGGAAGCGTTAAGCAAGTTTCTCTAAAGTTTTTATCTTTTTTATTAGTTATGATGGTGGTATTTACAATGGGTGGTATTTACAGTGGAGTGGAAGAGAAGAATTTAGGAAGATGTGGATCTAAACTAAAGGAAGAAAAGAAAGAAAGATTACCTCTTCAGTCTGCTTACCGTTTGAACCGTTGCGATGATTTACCTTTTCTTGGAAGGCGTACAAGCATAGCGTATAGGATCGTCCGCCTTCCTAACTATGAAATAAAAGCAACTTTGAAGACCTGTTCATCGCCATAGGCCATCAAGGGCTCTTCTTTGGCTAGGCAGTCTCAATGCAATTGGGTCTCATTGTTCACGAGGCATTAGAGAAAAACAATGGAAGAAAACAGGGACAGAGAAATACAAGAATAAAACACGAAGAAATAAAACAAGAATAATAAAAAAGACAAACCTCAAGCAGATTTCATTAACAATAGAAGAAGAGTTGGCTTACACCGCTGTCACCTCAGTACAAGCATGGACTCCTTCCTCCATGAAAGCTTCCTCCACTCTCAGTTACAGATTTTACAAAAGAAAAACGAACATAAAATCTAACCTAGAAGAAAACCTAAACCCTAGCTTTTGGCCCTTTGTTGGACGCTGGACGCTTTCTGTATTACATCTGCAGGGTATTTATAGGAGTTGGAAGATGTAGAGTCCTAGTACAACTCTCCCAAAAAATCTTATATCCAGACTTGTGGCACTTATCCATAGAAGTTCAAATCAAATCTATCCTGCAATTTATTATCCTATTGATCGCCGAAATTGGCTTATCTACGGACTGAATTGGAAAGTTTGATCAACATAAGAGTTGTAGGGCTTCAAGTCTTCTTTCTGGAGCATTTTGAATCATCAGATTTGCATATTTGTAGCAAAAGTTATGATCTGAATACTAAACATGTACAGTCTGAATCTGAATTTATCTTTAAACTCTTTCCTGCAAGCATTTAGGGTTGAATAGAAGTCTATCCTTCCCTCTTCTTTGTATTTGCAACTTTGGCCCTTATGTATTTGCACTTTTGACATTTGGTATTTGCACTTTTACACCTGGGCTTGGACTTGGGCTTGGATATGGGCTTTTGGGCTTCATTAAGCTTTATTTCTTATAAAATAAGAACTCGAGGCCTGCACAAAATAAATCACAAAATATTAATAAATGTGCAGAATTAAATGAATAAATATGAAAATGTGATGGTAAATGTTATGATAAAAATGCATTTTTCACTACCAATCAAACACTAAAATGGTTATGGTTAAAACACATGAATATATGAAGTCCAAAAATCAAACCGGTATTTTTCTAAAATGAAAACTCTTTTATATTTTTTCAAAATAAAAATTCTTTCATGAAAAATCATCTAAATCAAGAGTATGTGTGTGTATATGATATACTTGAGCAATCCACCAACTATTCTATCATTACATTTTAATCTAAAACAAAATCTTAATAAAAACAAACCTAGACACAAGTCTTGATCTTGAAGGTCTTCACTTGAAGTCTTCTCATCTTCTTGAGTTGGTCCAAATTTGATCCAAAGAGCTAATCTCCTCTTGAGTACTTGATGTGGTCTTGATGCATAGACTCTTGAATCAAACCGTGCTATCTCCAAAACTTGACTTTAAGTCCTTTGTTGAAGCTACACACCTACTAAGATCTTGATCACAAATCTGAGACTAAATAAATACAAGATCATTAGTACTATAACTATATGAGTTGATCATCATCAAAACTAGAGTGATGGGCCTTTGGGCCAACAATCTCCCCCTTTTTGATGATGACAAAACTCATGGAGTTATATATGCATGGATTAAAGTAAAGCTTCGAAGAAGCTCCCCCTTAACTCGTGCATCACAATAAACATATAGATATGACAATAAAGCACATGAATCTAAACAAACATGTATGCAAATATAAGGAGATAAACATGCTAATCAAGCATAAAACTCATCAAATTCTTTTCTCTTTTTGCAAAACAAAACAATATGCATAAACAAGAAATCTTTCTCCCCTTTATGTATAAAGTAAGGAAAACATGCATATATACTAAAATACTTCTCCCCTTTTTTGTCAATCATCAACAAAGGGGTTAAAGTAAACACAAAACAATGTTCTCCCCTTTTTTGTTAGAAACAAAAAAAAAAATCAACAAAGGGGTGAATTCAAATCAATCAATAAAAGATATATGTGATATACATTCATGAAGAGGAAGACGCTAAGTTAACTTCCCTACATATACGCATTACATGAAGAAGCGATGACAAGCCCAAATTCACATAACACATAATATACAATGCGTAAGAGGAGATGTGAAGCTCCCCCTACACACGTGTGTCGCATAAAGAAGAGTTGTCAAACTCTTCAATATAAGATACACTCAACATGAATCTATATGTAGAAGAGATGTTAAGCTTCCCTTACATATAGGCAATACATAACAAAACATTTTTAATATTTCTTATTAAAACAACATTTGAATTTTCTCAATAAAACAAATTTTGAGATATCTTAGTAAATCAAATTTTAAGATACTAATTGTAAATAAACATTACAAATTTTGAATTTTAATTGTAATTGAAACATTTTACCAATTGAAGATAATGCATAAGCTTATTAAAAAAGTATCAATTGAGAAATCAATTGAAAATTAAGATTTGAATTAAGCTTAGCATAAACATACTTTGTGCTATTAACATATAAATATCTTGAAAATCAAGCACAAACAAATCATATATATGTATGAAAAGAGAATACCAATAGAAATTGATATTATTTGAAATGAAGCATATATATATAAAATAAAATATGAGTATATACAAAATAAATATCAATTGAGATACCAATTGAAAATAACAATATAAATCAAGTATATAACTCATAATTACCACCCTTTTTATGCACAAGATAAAAGATTTTCAATAAAGCTTATAAGGCATACTCACCCATCCGTCCTCCCTTAAACGGGTTGGTAGGGGTTTTCAAAAACTAGAGTTTGAAAATAATTTAGTATTGAAAACACTACCAAATGAAGAATAAATAACTAGTTAAAAGTAATTTTTGAAAAAACTAGTTAAAGATCCTTCAAAAACATGAAACCAAATCATAAGTATATCATGAAACATACTAAATACATAGGAGTTGTCACTCAAGATCTATAAAGCTCATAAAGACTCATAAAAACATAGTCATGAGAAAACAAATTAAATATGAGTGCACAAACAACATGTGAATAGCATATTCATGAAAATAGTCAATGAAGCTCAAAAACAAATATCACTTAAGGAAGTGAAAAACACATGAATATTTATTTTTCATAAAAAGATGAAAAACATAAAAATTCATTTTTCATCTTAAAACAAACTTCTAGGTATATGTATGATTTATCCAAAACTAATAATATGCATACATATCCCAAACATAAATAGAGTCTATGATATAATTTGCATGAAGGCAAGAGACTCAAGAGACATACATGTATATTTATTAGTTTTGACTAAAAATACAATATACATGAAGTAAAACATGAAAATAGGCAAAACAAGTGTAAATGAGGAAATCATTAAAACTAGGCTATACATGTGCATATAGTGAGTACAAATGAATAATGAAATAAAAACGTATATGAATCAAATGTTGCTGACTACTTGTACAAGTATAGATCAAAATTTTTTTAAAAACTACATCTAAACTAGTATTTACCACATGAAATATAATCATAAGACATGAACATTTTATCAAACACTAAAACATGTTAAAAATAACATCAAATGAAAGCACGTAAATAAACTAGGAGTTTAGAGATAGTTACCAAACCAAAGAACTATGCTCTAATTCTCCAAAACAGGTGGTTGTTCCACCAAACCTCCTTGATAGCGGTGCATCAAATGTGTGTCCATCAAGTCTATGTGCATCCACCACCAAGGCACCAAATCTCTCACGTTTTGTGAGAGCCTGCACCTACATCAAATACAAAAGGTGGGGATTTTGGTACCCATTTTCTTTTGGGTCCTTGCGGGTTAGCATTGTAAGGAACCCAAACATTTTTATTAGCAAAATTAATATGATGTATCTTATCAAAATAAAATTTCGCTAAATGGCCTTTGCGGTCGCAATGTGTACACTTGTACACTCTAGGATGCATATGTGTATGAGTGTGATTATGACGTGCAAAGTGTGCATATGCATGATGTGAGTGATCATGTGGAGCTTGTTTCTTTGAAAACAAAGACTCCAATCTAGAATAGTTAAAAGCACATTTGCTTAAAGTTGAGCTCAAACAATTTATTTTATTTTTCAAAAATTTAATCTCATTTTAATTAACAGTGGCATGTAAAGCATGGTGAGATTGAGAATCATTATTCTTTTTCTTTTTAGAAACATTTTCTTTTTCTTTTTCAACAAATTTTCTTTTCAAAGAAGTGTTTTCATTTAAAACAGTCTCTTTTTGTTTTTCCACGAAAATAATCTTATTTTTCAAAGTAGTGTTTCCTTCACAAAGATCATTCAATTTAGAAAGCAAGGAAACATTTTCATTTTTCAAACTTTCATTTTATTTTTCAATGCATGCAATTTTATTTTTAAAGAATCATTTTCTTTTAACATGCAATCAAATTTCTTTTTCAAATTCTTGTTATCCTTTTTAAGCATTTCATATTTTTCTAGGAGTTGTTGACAAAAAGATTCAAGTTCATTATATGACATATCAACATCCTCTTCTACCTCGGATTCGGTGTTTACCTCAAGGGGGTTATCCCCTTGGACCATGTAGCATACGTTGGAAGCGTCACTTCCAACATCCGAATCGCTCCCCGCATAATATTGTTCATTTTCGCCATGGGAGATGATGGTGTTCCAAACTATAAAAGCCGAGTCAATGTTAGCAAACCTACATAAATAATCATTGTTTAGGATACTCTTCAAAGTATGAATGGATTTTGAGTTAGCCTAAATATATTTGCTATTATTAACATATCTTTAATGGTAGCAAGATAAACATGAATGCCTAGGCCTTTGAGGTACATAGACATCTTAACCTTCCAAGTTTGGATGTTAAGGATGTCAAAGGTGGGAGGTGACATGAAATCCATGGTGTGTGTGTAAACAAATATTGTGATTAGTTATAAATGAGGATCTTTAACTCTAGGTTGTAAGACCCAAATCAAGAGCACGTGGCTCTGATACCAATTGTAATCACCTAGAGGGGGGTGAATAGGTGATGAGCTAATCTAATGGTCAATTAATACGGAATTAAAACTTATTTAATACAAACTAAATCTTTTTAAACTAGACACCGAGTATAACACAAGAGTGTAGCCGAATTCCCAGTGAAGGGCTCTGAACTAACTCCTCAAGATTCCTCTAAATAAGAGTTGAGGTTGTAAATCACCTAGAGGGGGGGTGAATAGGTGATGGCTAATCTAATGGTCACTTAATGCCAAATGATGCAAATGATGCGGAAGCTAAAAACAATTATGACCTAATTAAATCTTTTTACACTAAACACCACGTCTAACCAAGAGTGTTGCCGAATTCCCCGTGAAGGGCTCTGGACAAACTCCTCTAGATTCCCCTTGAATGGGTTGAGGTGCCGCGTTGGCTCTCTTGGTTGAATACAAGTGTTAGCAACAATCCCACGCAAGTATATATATCAATTATGAGCACAAGGAATATATCATGCATATAAATATGAACACAATAAATTACATGCAAGATATAACTAGAGACAAAGAGAGAGAGAGAGAGAGAGAGAATAGCAATCGCAAACACAAGGGTATGTTTCGAGGTTCGAGCACACTTGCTCTACATCCCCGCCTTCGACACACGAAGGATTTCCACTATGCAAGATTCCAATGGATCTCTCCTCGGTGCCGCAACACCTACAAGCCCTCGGACTCTCTAGTCCCGTACACACCGCAAGCCCACCGGCTCGCCGAGGCCGCACCTCAAACAACCGAGTCCGCACCCGAACTCAAAACAACGACGAGCACACTTGCCCGTCTCCTCAAAGAACAAAGAAAAGATCTTTGGTGATCACAACACTTTGATCACCTAAAGTACTCTCGCTACAACACACCTATAGGATGTATAATCAATGGATGCTCAAGTGTGGTGTGAGAAAAATAAGGATGTGAAAGGTGGAGGAAAACTCAAAGACTTTCTTTTAAACACTCTTGATAAAACTTCCCTTTAGATAGGAAATATTTGCTCTCTATTTTGTGGAGAAAACCCTTTTAAAAGTCTGGGAAAAACTGGCTCTAAGAGACTCCAAAATCTTGTGACAAAATAATGACAAGACCCCTAATTTATAGGCTGCATGAAAACTAGCCGTTGGGATCTGTCAGTACTGCCGGTCGACCGGCCCGGTCGACCGCCAACGGTCAAAAATCCGACCGTTGGAGCTACCGGTCGACCGGTGCGGTCGACCGGCACGGTCGACCGTCCACCAGTACACAAAGGCGTGCACGTTTGTGCACGTCGGTCGACCGGTCCGGTCGGCCGACTCCTGTATTAGTCGACTATTAAAGGTCACTAGTCGACTTATACGAAGCCTGAAACAGTTTTTCTGAGATTAAAAAGTTTATCTTTTTGGCTTAAATAAAATGCCATAAAATACTAAAAAATCTACAAAAATAGTTTTACCAATATACTTTGATATACAAACATGCTTGCACAAAATCAAGGCATGTTATAAAAGATTGGACCTTTTTTTTGTAACTTGGAAATATTTAGCCCATGATAAAAACTGTTTTTCCAAAACAATATTTTTTCAAAACATGTTTTTCCAAATCTTCATCAAATACAAAAACAAGATATACTTTTAAAGCATAGTGTGTATGGATATGATCCACTACACAATCAAGATAAAATATCTATGTTTTTGTCATTAAGCTCTAAATATGGTTTTGGGTTAAACATATGTAAATGAAATACCAAAAATCACTTGAAATACTATTTTGGTTTTTGGTTAAAATCTTTTATGAAAACAAACTAAATCAAGAGTGTGTGTGCATGGTATACTTGAGCAATCCACCAACTATCTATCCTTTACCTTTTTAACTAAAACAAAAACTAAATCTTATACCTAGACACAAGTCTTCATCTTCTTGAAGTCTTCACTTGAAGGCTTCTCATCTTCTTGACTTGGTCCAAGCTTGATCCAAAAGCTCCTTGGATCACACCGTGCTAGCTCCAAATCTTGACATTTTGTCCTTTGTTGAGCTATGCACCTACTAAGATCTTGATAATGAGTCTGTCACTAATTAAACACAAGATCATTAGTAAACATAACTTCATGAGTTGATCATCATCTAAACTAGGGTGATAGGCCTTTGGGCCAACAATCTCCCCCTTTTTGATGATGACAAAACTCATGAGGTTATATATATGCATGGATTAAAGTAAAGCTTCAAGGAAGCTCCCCCTTAACTCATGCATAGACATAAATAATAATATATGACAATGAAGCTCATAAATATGTATGCAAATGATGGAGATGAAACAAAATAAATCTTTTTCTCCTATTTGCACGACAAAACATATATGCATAAATAACAAGGAAGACAAATACTACTCCCCCTTAAGCAATGAAAACATGCATATATACTCAAATACTTCTCCCCCTTTTTGTCAATCATCAACAAAGGGTTCAAAGTAAAATCAAATCAAACAAATTTTTCTCCCCCTTTTTGTTAAAAACAAAAAGATCAAGAAGGGGTAATACAAATCAATCAATAAAGATTTATATGCGATATACATTCATGAAGAGGAAGACGCTAAGTTAGCTTCCCTACACATATGCATTACATGAAGAAGGGATGACAAGCCCTAACTCACATAACACATATTATGTAATGCATAAGAGGAGATGTGAAGCTCCCCTACACACGTATATCATATAAAGAAGAGTTGTCAAGCTCCTCAATTTATAATATACTCAACATAAATCTATATGTAGAAGAGATGTTAAGCTCTCCTTGCATATAGGAAATACATACCAAAACATTTTTAATTTTTTTCTTTTAAAAAAATTTTAAAGGTATCATAGCTCTTGTAAAGCAAACAAATTTTTAAGATACCAAATTGAAAATAATCATTATTGTAAAACATATTGATACCAATTGAAATTTAACAAATATGAAGTTGAAGCATCTTGATATCAATGGTAAACATAATGATCCAAAATTTTTATTTTTCATCATAAACTTTGTGCCTTTAAAAATGTGAACCAATTAAAAGTTAAGCACATGAAAATCATATATATGTATGAAATGAGTATACCAATTGACATTGATACATACATATATAAGAAAACAAATATGAGTATATACAAAAAAAAGTTCATGTTGATACCAATTGAAACGATTCAATGATACCAATTGACATAACAATAAGATCAAGTGTATAACTCATAACCTACCACCCTTCATATGCTCAAGATAGAAGATTTTCAATGAAGCATACAAGGCATAATCGCCCATCCATCCTCCCATAGATGGTAGGGGTTTTCAAAAATAGATTTGAAAATAAGCTTAGTTTGAAAAACTCTACCAAATGAAGAATTTGCACTAGAAAAATGTTTTAAAACTAGTAAGGAATCCTTCAAGTAAGGAATAAAGTAAAAATATTTTTCATGAAACACAAGTAAATCACATGGCACTAAAAACACTCTAATATCCATGAAGTCCATAAAATTTTCAAAAGAGGTGAGTGCACTAGTGTTATGTGGAATATGGTATCATGAAAATGTCAATAAAGCTCAATATTTCTTTAAATAAGAAAACATGAAAATCATCACAAAATTTTTTTATTAAAAAAATGTATATTTCAAGATATATGTATGTTTTGACAACACAATAAGTATACATACATATCTCTTAAACACAATTGAGTCCATATAAATAGATTTGCATTAAAGGCAAATGACTCAAGAGGTATACATGTATATCTTAAAGTTTGGCAAAATACACATATACATGAAATGAAAAACACATGATCATAAATCAAATCCAAAAAGTGGGAATATAAGTTTAAAAATGTATGTATCATCAAAACCAAGTAATACAAGCACATTTCATGGGTTCAAATAAGCGTTCAAGCACAAATATAAATAGATTTATTTGTGACCCACGACATGTACAAGTATAAATCCTAGTGTTGACAAAAACTAACATATAAACTAATATTCAAATCATGAAGCATCAAATTTTGAGAAAAATAGAACATGTGTCAATCTCAAAAATTATTTGAAGAATAAATAACTAGTATAAATTATTTTTGGAAAACTAGTTAAAGATCCTTCAAATATATCAAATCTTATGTTTTTCATAAACATAACTAGATACATAAAAATTTAATCACTCATGGTCAATAAAGCTCAAAAATAATTTTAACAAAAGTGTGAGTGTTAAACGATCATGTAAATAGCATTTTTATGAAATAGTCAAAGAAGCTCAAAGAGATCAAAAGTCACATTTTTAACAAAAACACGAAAATCATTTTCATCAAAACACTAATCATCATGGTATATGTATGATTAATCCAAATCTAATAATATACATACATATCCTAAATATTAAAAGAGTCTATTAATGATGTTTGCATGAAGGCAAGAGACTCACGGGTATACATGTATATTTATTAGATTTGAATTAAAAATACATATACATGAAGTAAAGCATAAGAAATTGGCAAAGCATGTATAAATGAGAATCATCAAAACTAGTCTATACATATGCATATAGTGGGTACAAATGAGCATGAAGTTCAATCATATATGAATCAATTGTAATTCACTATTTGTATATGTATACGCACGTTTTGATAAAATCTTCATTTAAACATGTAAATACCACATGAAGCACACAAAAATATGAACATGCTATATGATATATGAAATTAAAAGCATGTGCATAAAAGTAGGAGTTTAGAAATTGTTACCAACTCCAAAGCTCCAAATATGGTGGTCTTTCCACCAAAGCTCCTTGATAGCGATGCATCCAAAAGTATGTCCATCAAGTCTATTGCATCCACTACCAAGGCACCAATCCTCTCACGTCTTGTGAGAGCCCTCACCTACATCACAAGCAAATGGTGGGGGTTTTGGTACCCATATTTTCTTGTAGGGTCCACGGGGGTTAGCTTTGTTGTAAGGAACCCAAAATCTTTTATTCTTAGCAAAATTAAAATGATCTAATCTATCATAACAATATTTTGCTAAATGGCCTTTGCGGCCACAATGTGTACATATGTACACCTTAGTATGCTTATGTGTAGGAGTGTGATCATGTTGTGCAACATAAGCATATGCATGATGGGTATGATGTGCATGAACATGTGAAGTTTGTTTCTTTGAAAACATTGACTCCAACCTAGAATGATTAAAAGCACAAGAGTTCAAAGTTGAACTCAAACCATCCATTTTATTTTTCAAATTCTTAATCTCATTAGTTGTGGATGAGATATATGATCATTTTTCTTTTTCTTTTGTGAAACAAAATCTTTTTCTTTTTCACAAATTTTTCTTTTCAAAGAATTATTTTCTTGAAAAACAACTTCCTTTTGTTTTTCCACCAAATCAACTTTCTTTTTCAAAATAGTGTTTCCTTCACATAAATCATTCAATTTTGTAAGCAAGGAAACATTCTCATTTTTCAAATTTTCATTTTCCTTTTCTAAGCATGTCATTTTATTTTCTAATGAATCTTTTTCATTAAGCATGGCATCAAAATTCTTTTTCAAATTATTGTTGTCTTTTTCTAAACATGCAATGTTAGATTTAAAAGAGTCTTGTTCTACATGCATGCAAGCAATATTCTTTTTCAAAATTTTATTTTCTTTCTTAAGCATGTCATCTTTTTCAAGAATTGTTTAGCAAAATGAAGTGAGCTCATCATATGACATGTCCTCATCATCGGATTCGGAGTTTACCTCAAGGGGGTTATCCCCTTGGACCATATAGCATACGTTGGAGATGTCGCTTCCAACGTCCGAATCGCTCCCCGCATAGTATAGATCCTTTTCGCCAAGGGAGGTGAGGGTGTTCCATACTACAAAAGCCGAATCAATATTAGCAACTCTAGATAAATAAACATCATCTAGGGTAGACTTGATAGCATGAAGGGCTTTTGCATTAGCCTCAAAATTCTTACCATCTAAACAATATGCATTATTAGTAGTGGCAAGATATACATGAAACCTAAGGCTTTGAGGTACAAGGACATCTTCACCTTCCATATATGGATGTTAACAATGTCAAACATGGGTGGTGACATGAAGTCCATGGTGTGTGTACAAAAATATTGTGATTAGCCTAAAAATGAGGATCTTTAACTCTAGGTTGTTAGACCAAATCAGAGTACCAAGCTCTGATACCAATTGTAAATCACCTAGAGGGGGTTGAATAGGTGATGGCTAATCTAATGGTCACTTAATGCCAAATGATGCAAATGATGCGGAAGCTAAAAACAATTATGACCTAATTAAATCTTTTTACACTAAACACCACGTATAACCAAGAGTGTTGCCGAATTCCCTGTGAAGGGCTCTGGACAAACTCCTCTAGATTCCCCTTGAATGGGTTGAGGTGCCGCGTTGGCTCTCTTGGTTGAATACAAGTGTTAGCAACAATCCCACGCAAGTATATATATCAATTATGAGCACAAGGAATATATCATGCATATAAAGATGAACACAATAAATAACATGCAAGATATAACTAGAGACAAAGAGAGAGAGAGAGAGAGTAGCAATCACAAACACAAGGGTATGTTTCGAGGTTCGAGCACACTTGCTCTACATCCCCGCCTTCGACACACGAAGGATTTCCACTATGCAAGATTCCAATGGATCTCTCCTCGGTGCCGCAACACCTACAAGCCCTCGGACTCTCTAGTTCCGTACACACCGCAAGCCCACCGGCTCGCCGAGGCCGCACCTCAAACAACCGAGTCCGCACCCGAACTCAAAACAACGACGAGCACACTTGCCCATCTCCTCAAAGAACAAAGAAAAGATCTTTGGTGATCACAACACTTTGATCACCTAAAGTACTCTCACTACAACACACCTATAGGATGTATAATCAATGGATGCTCAAGTGTGGTGTGAGAAAAACAAGGATGTGAAAGGTGGAGGAAAACTCAAAGACTTTCTTTTAAACACTCTTGATAAAACTTCCCTTTAGATAGGAAATATTTGCTCTCTATTTTGTGGAGAAAACCCTTTTAAAAGTCTGGGAAAAACTGGCTCTAAGAGACTCCAAAATCTTGTGACAAAACAATGACAAGACCCCCAATTTATAGGCTGCCAGAAAACTAGCCGTTGGGATCTGTCAGTACTGCCGGTCGACCGGCCCGGTCGATCGCCAACGGTCAAAAATCCGACCGTTGGAGTTACCGGTCGACCAGTGCGGTCGACCGAACTTTCCAGAGAGCACTGCTCTCTGGAGCGGTCGACCGGCACGGTCGACCGTCCACCAGTACACAAAGGCGTGCACGTTTGTGCACGTCGATCGACCGGTCCGGTCGGCCGACTCCTGTATTAGTCGACTATTAAAGGTCACTAGTCGACTTATACGAAGCCTGAAACAGTTTTTCTGGGATTAAAAAGTTTGTCTTTTTGGCTTAAATAAAATCCCATAAAATACTAAAAAATCTACAAAAATAGTTTTACCAATATACTTTGATATACAAACATGCTTGCACAAAATCAAGGCATGTTATAAAAGATTGGACCTTTTTTTTGGTAACTTGGAAATATTTAGCCCATGATAAAAACTTTTTTTCCAAAACAATATTTTTTCAAAACATGTTTTTCCAAATCTTCATCAAATACAAAAACAAGATATACTTTTAAAGCATAATGTGTATGGATATGATCCACTACACAATCAAGATGAAATATCTATGTTTTTGTCATTAAGCTCTAAATATGATTTTGGGTTAAACATATGTAAATGAAATACCAAAAATCACTTGAAATACTATTTTGATTTTTGGTTAAAATCTTTTATGAAAACAAACTAAATCAAGAGTGTGTGTGCATGGTATACTTGAGCAATCCACCAACTATCTATCCTTTACATTTTCAACTAAAACAAAAACTAAATCTTATACCTAGACACAAGTCTTCATCTTCTTGAAGTCTTCACTTGAAGGCTTCTCATCTTCTTGACTTGGTCCAAGCTTGATCCAAAAGCTCCTTGGATCACACCGTGCTAGCTCCAAATCTTGACATTTTGTCATTTGTTGAGCTATGCACCTACTAAGATCTTGATAATGAGTCTGTCACTAATTAAACACAAGATCATTAGTAAACATAACTTCATGAGTTGATCATCATCAAAACTAGGGTGATAGGCCTTTGGGCCAACAGAGGTGTCGTGTTGGCTCTCTTGGTTGAATACAAGTGTTAGCAAACAATCCCCAAGCATATAACAATTAAGCACACAAATATATATCAAGCATACAAAAATGAAAGCAATATAAGCATGCAAGATATAAACAAGTAAGAGATAGAGAGGCAATCGCAAACATGGGAGATTTGTTTCGAGGTTCGAGCACACTTGCTCTACGTCCCCGCCTTCAACACTATGAAGAATTTTCACTATAAATCGATCCCACCGGATCACTCGGTGCCGCAACACCTACAAGGCGAGTTCACACTTGAACTCCTTGGACTCTCTAGTCCCTTCACTCGTTCCCGCAAGAACAAATACACCGCAAGCCCACTAGCTCACCGAGGCCGCACCTCAAACACTGAGTTCCCACTAGAACCTGAAACAATGCGAACACACACGTCCGCCTCCTCAAAGTAAAGAAGAAGACTTTGGTGATCACAACACTTTGATCACCTAAAAATAATCTCACAATAACACTCCTATAGGACGAATATATCAATGGATAGCTCAAGTGTTTGTGAGAAAAATAAGGATGGAATTTGTGGAGGAAAACACAAGAAAATCACTTTTGAAAAACTCTTGATAAACTCTCCTTTTAAATGAAAGTATTTGGCTCTTAAACAAGTGGAGAAACTTCTTAAAAGAGTAGGAAAAACTAGCTCCAAAAATCACTTGAAAACATCTTAAAATAGTCCATATAAGTCCCCTCTTTTTATAGGCTAGAAAAACTAGCCGTTGGGGCAATTTTTCAGCCCAGACGGCTGTCGGTCGACCGGCCTAGTCGACCGCCAACGGTCAGATTTCTAACCGTTGGAGCCTCGGTCGACCGGCCCGGTCGACCGCGGACTGGAACAGAGAGCAGAGCTCTCTGCCGGTCGATCGGCCCGGTCGACCGGGGCTTTCCAGAGAGTAGAAGCTCTCTGGCGGTCGACTGGGTTGGTCGACCGGCCCTCCAGTCAAACTGGAGTGCACATTTGTGCATGTCGGTCGACCGACTCAGTCGACCCACTCCTAGCTCGGTCGACCGGTCCGGTCGACCGGTAGACGCCAGGACAGGGTTGTTATAGGGATTAAAAACTTGGTATTTTGACTAAAATAAAATCCCATAAATTCATAAAAAATCTACAAAAATAGGTTCAATATTATACTTTGATATACAAACATGTTTGTGTTGGTCCCATGATGATGCCAATTGCGGAACTTTCTCTGTTGGCACTTATGGATCTAAAATACGAAGTCAACACAAATACTAAATAAAGAAAGATTAAAGTTAAACAAATAAATAAACTTGCAATAAAGAAATCAAATCTTAGAAAAGTTTAGACAAACGCAAACACGAGAGATTTATCCTGGTTCGGTCCTCGTGACCTACATCCAGTCCCCAAGCCACCCGCTTGAGATTTTCCTTTATCCTTGATTTGTACACCCAAAATCACAACCATCCACACCACTTGACAAATCCCCTTTGCCAAATGTGTACACCTTCTCTTACAACCAAGAGAACAAACACCACCTTGTACAACTTTCTTCTACACTAAGAAGACACCTGTGTACAATGATTTCTTTGAGGATTACAATACTTCCTATAAGCCTTGGTACAGTGTATGAACATGGACAAGGGCTAGTATAGGAGAAAAACTTCAGAGAACTTCACAAAGGAATTAGATTTTGGTGAAGAACTGAAGTGGAAATCAGTTTTCAGGAAAACCAGAATTTGGCAGAATTTTTGATCTAGAAAACTGAAGATTGGGATTGGTATTTGGCCTTTAGATTAACAACCCTATATATAGCTGCACTCTAGGGTTAGTTAGGGTAGTTATAGGTGAAAAACACCTAGAGGGAGGGGGTGAATAGGTGTTAGTGCTAATCTAAAACTAATTGCAAAACTAAGTGCGCTAAAACGGAAGCTAATGCAAATTATGCACAAACTAATACAATACAACAAGTGTAGCCGAATTCCCCTTGCGAGGCTCTGGACAAACTCCCCTTGATTCCCCTTGAAATGGGTTGAGGTGCTATGTGAAGCTCTTGTTGGATGAGTATAAGTTAGGCACACACACACAAGCAATCCAAGCAATATGAAATACACACAATCAAGCCAAGCATATAAGAATGAATTGCAATATAAAAGATGCAAGGCAACACAAGCAATGTATAAGATATGTATGCAATGAAAGAATGATGCTTGAATGAAATGATTCTTGCACAAAGTAAAGAGAGTGAGAGTTAGAGAGACAATGGATCAATCGCAAAGACCAAGATATGTTTCGAGGTTCGAGCACCTTGCTCTACATCCCCGCCTACACCACCGTGTAGGATTTCCAATCCACTATAGGAGTACCGAACTCCTCTCTCAACCTTACAAAGCCACCGAGGCTATACAACCACAATCCACCTCTACCGAAGAGGGATAAGGCCCGTAGCCAATACAAACACAATCACCTCTACCGAAGAGGGATCCAACCACAATACCACTCCGATCAACCTCTACCAAAGAGGGATACAACAAAAGCAAGGAGGGTTTACAACTTAGAGGCTTAACCTCAAAACACTTCTCTTTTTCTCTCTTTTCCACAAAACAAAGATCCTAATAGATTAGGATAGTATGAGCTCAAGTGTGGAAAACTAGGTGTTTTTGGAAACAAGCAACAAAGAAAAACTTCTTGGGAAATCTCTTGTAGATGATAGGAATAAAAGACCAAATCAAAATCCCAAAAATCTATTTTTCTTTGATTTTCTAAAAACCCAAAACAAATAAGAATCAATCTTTTTAGCACAAAACTCTTTTAAAAAACTTGTTTTTAAACTCTGAAAACGGGGTATTTTTCTCTTGTAAAAACCTTGGCCAAAATCCCAAAGAGATGGGGTTTATATAGGCCAAATAGAAAACTAGCCGTTAGGCTGACGTGTCAGCCTGACTGGCCTAACGGTCGACCGGCCGGTCGACCGTCCAACGGTCATATTTTGACCCGTTGGAACCTCCGGTCGACCGCCCGGTCGACCGAAACAAACAGAGAGCAGAGCTCTCTGCAGCGGTCGACCGTCCGGTCGACCGGCCCCTTGGCTGCCAGACGTGCACAAGTCTGTGCACGTCGGTCGACCGCGCGGTCGACCGGCCTTAGGTGCGGTCGACCGCTCGGTCGACCGTTCTGGCCTGACAGGTCAGTCTGGGTCCAAAACTGGTATAAAACATGTTAGAAAAATTCTTTTAAAAAACTTCTATCTTTTCTGAAAATTTCATAAACTTGTTTTATCATATAGCATTGATATTGAAACATGTGATAATCATTTCTACTCAAATATCAAGCATATGAAATCATTTTTGTTTCTTCTCATTTTTATCAAAAACAAACTCTTGTATTTTTATCAAACTTGGTTTTTCAACACATGAATAGGGATATCAAAATAAGTTTGTTTAGCACGTTTAAACCATGTATGTATATCTAGAGCATATCTAATATACATAGAAATAAAGTAAACTTGTTTTGATCTACTATTCATGAAAACCCAAAATCCAAATCATGAAACGTGTGTGTATGTGTGCACTTGAGCATATCAACTATTCTAAACTTTGCAAATGGATCTAAACACACTATCTAAATTAGGATACCTAAGTCTTCTTGATGATCTCCATCTTCAAGTAGACTTGCTCCCAAACGCAATCCACCGAGTACAAAGGTATGATCTTTAAGCTTTGGCACCGGAATCACCATGATAAGCTTCCAAACACCTCTTGTTGAAGCTATCACCAAACTAATATCCTGCTAATGATCTGAAACTTAGAATCACAAGATTATTAGTAAACATAACTACATGAGTGAGTCATCATCAAAACTAGAGTGGAAGGCCTTTGGGCCAACAATCTCCCCCTTTTTGATGATGACAAAACTCATGGAGTTATATATGCATGGATTAAAGTTAAGCTTCAAAGAAGCTCCTCCTTAACTCATGCATAAACAAATAAACAATAAATATGCAATGAATGTCAATGCATATAAACAAGATGTTCTAGATACTAATGAAATATTCAACACAAAACATATTCTAGATACCAAAATAAAATAATAAAACATAAAACAAGTTCTCTAAAACAAATACATGCATACAAAGAAGACATGCATATAACACCAATTCTTCTCCCCCTTTTTGTCAATCATCAACAAAGGGGTAAAAACATAAAACAAAATTTTTTTTCTCCCCCTTTTTGTCAAAAACAAAAGGATCAAGAAGGGGTAATCAAAACATTCTAAACAATACAAAATCTTCTCCCCCTTTTTGTTCTAAACCAAGAATCAATAAAGGGTTAAACATCAAAACATTGATATCAATTAAAAATATGTCAATGAAATGCATCTAGATACCAATAGAAATTCAACATGGATCAATAAATGGTATATGAGATAGACATTCATGAAGAGGAAGACGTTAAGTTAACTTCCCTACATATATGAGTTATATGAAGAAAGGAAGACACGCCCTAATTCACATAACACAAAAAATGTAATGCATAAAAGGAGATGTGAAGCTCCCCCTACACACGTGTACCACATAAGGAAGAGTTGTCAAGCTCTTCAATACAAGATACACTCAACATGAATTTATATACATATAGGCAATGTAAAATAAATATGTTTTTCTTAAACAACATTTTGAGATACCAATTTAAAACATTTAATATAAACATCTTGATATCATTAAGAGAAATGTGTTCTTTTAAACATATGATACCAATTTGAAACTATATTTTAACATAAAGCAAGGGAGTGAAAATCAAATACCAATTGAAAGACAACATCAAATTTTCTCCCCTTTATGAAATACCAACTAAACATATGCATAAGCTTGTTAAGATACCAATTGAAAACAAATCAAACATTAGAAAAATTTTTCAAGCTTAGCATAAACAAGTATATATACGTATGAAAATAGATACCAATTGACATTGATATTCTTAAAAGAGTAAGCATACATATACAAAACATATATGAGTATACAAAAAGATCAAAAATTGATACCAATTGAAAGTGTTCAATGATACCAATTGAAAGAATAGGGTCAAGTGTATATCTCATATTATAACGAAGAATATGAACTAGTTAAAATGAAAAGTTTTGTTAACTAGTACGAAATCCTTCAAGCAAGGAATAAATACAAATCATTTTTCATAAAAATGAAATCCACATGATAATCAACACTCTAATCCAATTAAGCATAAAAATGTCTCATGAAAACAAAACATGAGCAAATAATAAATGTGAGCGTACAAGTCAAGTATGGAGATCACAATCATGAAAATTTGTTCAATTAAGTTCAATTATTCCTTTAAATAAGAAAACTAAAAATTAATATTATTTAATCTTCAAGGCATATGTATGTCTAATACAAACCAAAGTATACATACATATCCAAGATACAAACGAGTCCACAAGGATATATGCATGAAGGCACGTGGCTCAAAAAGGATATTCATGTATATCTAATAGTTTGGACAAGGTAAACATATACATGAAGTTTAAATACCAATTCAAAGAAAACATGAAAAGCATGAAAAGTATGAAAATTTAGCTTTTCATTAAAACAATTTCATACCAATTCTTTTCAAGGTATATGTATGATTTGTCAACACAAGAAGTATACATACATATCCCTTAAACACACTTTGAGTCCATAATAGATATTTGTATGAAAGGCAAATGACTCAAGGGGTATACATGTATATCTTCAAGTTTGGCAAAATACACATATACATGAAATGAAAACTCATAATCATAAAAACAAATACCAAAAATGGAATACAAGTTTAAAATGTATGAATCATCAAAACTAGACTATACTAGCACATCTAATGGGAACAAACAAGCATTCAATCCCAAACATATATAGATTTATTTGTAGCCCATCATATGTACAAATATAAATCTTCTAGTTTTAATGAAAACTAACATCTAAACATGTAATCAAGGCATAAAGCATAAAAATAAAACACAAATCATTTAGACTAGGATTTATACTAGTGTCGAAAAACATGAAGTATCAAAACAAACACGAATATTATTTTGCTATATAAAACAAGCAAAGATTCATCAAAAATTCTTTTATCAAACTTCTAGGTATATGTATGATTCATCCAAATTTAACAATATACATACATATCCCAACCGTAAACGAGTCTATTAAAAGTATTTGCATGAAGGCAAAAGACTCATGGGTATACATGTATATTATTAGGTTTGAATTCAAAATACATATACATGAAGTAAAAACATGAAAATAGGCATAGCAAGTATAAATGAAGGAATCATCAAAACTAGCTTATACATGTGCATATAGTGGGTACAAATGAGCATGAAGTGCAAACATATAAAAGTCAATTTGTTCTCACTATGTGTACATGCATACATGCAAGTTTTGATAAAATCTACATCTAAACTAGTTTATACCACATAAAGCATAAAACAACAAAAAAAATCATCATGAGAAAACTAAAACATGATTACTATGTAAATTCACATGTATTAGATTCATGATGTACATTATAGCTTAAACAAAAGTGAGAACACTAAGTATGGGTTCATATAAGTATGTGTGTCTCAAATACTATACATGTATGTCAAGGATCTAATAAACATGGCATTTTCTTTTGATAAAACTTTATTTTTCAGTTTTTCATTTTTTAGATCATAAATAATTCATGAAATGCATCAGAAAGTTCAGTAAATGATACCTCATCATCTTCTAGGGCCATGTAATAGAGGTTAACACGTTCAGTGGTTTCTTCTTCGTCAGAGGACGAGGAATCACTGTTTTCTCATGAGGCTTCGTAGTCTTTTATCTTTCTGAACTTTTTGCTCTTGAATTTGCCTTTATTTTTTAGCAAAGGGCAATCCTTCTTCAAATGACCTGTTTTATTGTAATTAAAGCATTTGAATTTACCTTGCTTTAGGAATCTCTTGAATTTCTTTGAAAGCATAGCCATCTCCTCTTCATTGTCATCGGAATCGTCCGTGTCGGAGGATGCATGGAAGGCAATTTCTTTCTTCTTTGAGTGGTGTTGTCATTCCTCCTTCTTTCTTTCTTCCAATTGCACTTCATATGCCATTAGATTACCAATTAGGTTTTCTAACGTCATAGTTGAGAGATCATTCGCCTCTTCAATAGCGGTTGTCTTCTTCTTCCATTCTGGTGTGAGTGCACGAAGGATCTTGCGAACTTTTTCGACTTGGGTGTAGTCCTTTCCAAGGGATGCTAAGGAATTGGTAATGTCGGTGAATCTTGTAACCATTCGGATATAGTTTCATTCTCCTCCATTTTGAATAATTCAAACCTGTGGACAAGAACAGATATCTTAGATTCTTTAACTTTATTTGTGCCTTCGTGTGTTACCTGAAGAGTATGCCATATTTGATTTGCCGAAGTTGCTGTTGACACACGGTTGAACTCTTCTTTGGTTAAGGCACAGAACAAGGCATTCATCGCTTTGGCGTCAAGGTTCGCATTCCTCTTTTGATCATCACTCCAAGCGTTGTAGTGAGTAGCCGGTTTGGTGTACGGTGCTTCTACGATATTTCAAAGTTCGTAGTTAAGCGATTGCAAGTAGATCTTCATTCTACATTTCCAATAGTTGTAGTCGGATCCGTCAAATAGCGGTGGACGTTGTGTAGAATGTCCTTCTTTGAATTGTGATGAAGGGAACTCCGTTACCATTCTTGCTTGATGTTGACTAGGTATGCAGGGCTTGTATGCCGGTTCGTGCTCTGATACCAATTGTAGGACCTGCTCTGATACCAATTGTTGGTCCCGAGATGATGCCAATTGCGGAACTTTCTCTGTTGGCACTTATGGATCTAAAATACGAAGTCAACACAAATACTAAACAAAGAAGGATTAAAATTAAACAAATAAATAAACTTGCAATAAAGGAAATCAAATCTCAAAAAAGTTTAGACAAACGCAAACACGAGAGATTTATCCTGGTTCGGTCCTCGTGACCTACATCCAGTCCCCAAGCCACCCGCTTGAGATTTCCTTTATCCTTGATTTTGTACACCCAAAATCACAACCATGCACACCACTTGACAAATCCCCTTTGCCAAATGTGTATACCTTCTCTTACAACCAAGAGAACAAACACCACCTTGTACAACTTTCTTCTATACTAAGAAGACACCTGTGTACAATGATTTCTTTGAGAATTACAACACTCCTATAAGCCTTGGTACAGTGTATGAACGTGAACAAGGGCTAGTATAGGAGAAAAACTTCAGAGAACTTCACAAAGGAATTAGATTTGGTGAAGAACTGAAGTGGAAATCAGTTTTCAGGAAAACCAGAATTTGGCAGAATTTTTGATCTAGAAAACTGAAGATTAGGATTGGTATTTGGCCTTTAGATTAACAACCCTATATATAGCTGCACTCTAGGGTTAGTTAGGGTAGTTATAGGTGCAATTCAAAAGATTAGAACGTTGGAAAACGTTGCACAAAAGACCAGATAACAGAAACTGTCCAACAGTCAGAAACTGCCTATAGTCGACTTGCCTTTTGAGTTAGTCGACTATACAAGGCAAATTTTCAAAGGTTAGTCGACTAGGTTTGGTATTAGTCGACTAGGTCAAGATAAGTTCAAGTGACAGGTTTCTGGATAACTGAATCAAGTCGATTGCAACTGCTTTATAAGTCGACTAGGCCATGGATTAGTCGACTAGGGGAATAGGGTTAGTCAACTACAAGGTCTATTAGTCGACTACACATTCTGTCAAGTCGACTAATGGACAAACAGAGAGTTGGGTATAAATTGAGACACAGGATTAGTCGACTATAACTTTGGTCAAGTCGACTATACAAGTTATTAGTCGACTAATAGGGACTATAAGTTGACTATAAGTGTATGATATGTGTGTGTGAATCAAGGCTCTTGACATGCTATTTCACAATTACAAAACACATCATATCAACTCTCTTTGGGAAGTCTTGATCATGCAGAACTCTTGATATAGTCGTGTAATAGAGCTCCAAATGAAATGCTTCACAAATGTCTTCATCAAAACATGTTCCAACAGTTTGAGTAAAATCAAGACATGTTACAAACATTTTTGAACTATTTTTATAACTTATAAATTTGGCTAAAAACAAAATCTGTATTTTTCCAAAATAGATTTTTCCAAAACTTATTTTTTCAAAACTTCTCCAAATATAAAAACAAGATATTTTAAATACTTTTAAAGTATAGAGTGTATGGATATAATCCACTACACATACTGTAAAATATCAATGTTTTTGACAATAAACACTAAAATGGTTATGGTTAAAACACATGAATATATGAAGTCAAAAATCAAACCGGTATTTTTTCAAAATGAAAACTCTTTCGTATTTTTCTAAAATAAAAATTCTTTATGAAAACTCATCTAAATCAAGAGTGTGTGTGTATATGATATACTTAAGCAATCCACCAGCTATTCTATCCTTTACATTTTAATCTAAAACAAAATCTTAATAAAAACAAACCTAGACACAAGTCTTGATCTTGAAGGTCTTCACTTGAAGTCTTCTCATCTTCTTGACTTGGTCCAAATTTGATCCAAAGAGCTAGACTCCTCTTGAGTATTTGATGTGGTCTTGATGCATAGGCTCTTGAATTAAACCGTGCTAGCTCCAAAACTTGACTTTAAGTTCTTTATTGAAGCTACACACCTACTAAGATCTTGATCACAAATCTGAGACTAAATAAACACAAGATCATTAGTACTATAACTACATGAGTTGATCATCATCAAAACTAGAGTGATGGGCCTTTGGGCCAACAGCACTGTGCCTGCAAATTCTTCAACCTGCAACCTTTTCCGCGTTGGGTGCCAGTTTCTCTCAATCAAGTGTTGATTTGAGAAAAAAAAGAGAAATTAAACATTGAAATTCAAAGGTTGGATCTTCTCATTGATACTAAGTATAAGTACATGTTGTATCACTGGAAATGGATTTGATTGAACATTCAAATAAGTGACATTCTCAAATTCCTTCCACAAGAAATGCAAATACAGAGAGATGAAACAAATTTTCATTGCCCGAAGAGAAAGCAAATCACTCAGTAAACAAATACACAAATAGAGTATTGATTCTATAAATCTAATGCAATAACACTCAACTCTCCTTTCCCTATAACTCAAACCAAATGTTCTCTCAAGTGGGCTGGCGGCGATTGGTTGCAGATCTGCCGGCGGCGAATTTGGAGATCTCTCGAGAGAGAACTAGGTTTTTTGCGGGGGGAAGAGAGACTGGGTGTGGCAGCGAGGGGCTGGGGAGTGCGACGGCTAAGGGCTGGCGACGGCGATTTTGAGGTCGGGAAAGAGAGAGCTAGGGCTTTTTATGCATGAGAGAGAGAGAGAGGAGAGGGTGAGGGGTCATATGGGGTTTATTCAAAATTTTGGCTGATTGGGCCCACCACGTGGCATGACACGTCAGGCGGGAGCTTGATCGGAGATAATTTGAGAGCCAAAAAGCAGTGTTGTTTTTGACCCCTAAGCTACTAAGTACAGAAATTGCTCTGAAACGGTTGAGGTCAACTGCCATCATCCTTTTGGAATTTACAAGGGAACATATCGCGCAATTAATGTGAACATGCATCATATATAATAAGTAAGGACATGCTAAAAGCGATATAGTGTTCGATATTTGTGTCATACATGACATATGGAAGAGTAGTGCTATTTGTAGTATCTTTTTATACTATATTATATTACTGTATGAATTATGCGTCACTTCCTCACGAATTGTAACTCTCATCATCATTAATAGATAGTATAACTTATAATTCATGGAGCAGTAGTATAATATAATATAAAAAGGTAGTACAAATAGTGTTACTCTATATACAAATTATGCATGTACGTCAATGATGACATGGCCAGAAGTTTTGCGTCCAATATTGTGACTCGACAGACGCATCAGAGACGACACACAAGGGCTTTTTCCTCGCATGCAGTGTACATGGTCGTTGCTTGAGCTGTCTAGTTAAGGTAATAAAAGGATTAACTCAAAAAAAAAAAAGGAGAAAGGAAACTAAAGGATGACACGCATACAATGTAACTCCGCATTCATGCAATGTTCCCCTTGCATGAAAACAGATGAAGAGACCTCATTGAGTAGTATTGATTAAGGAGAAGGCAGAGGAACCAAAAATTTAAGTTCTATAATCAGCAAGACACAAAGAAAAAAACTATTGTAGAAGTGGACTTTTACATAAGAGATGACAAATATAATAAAGATTAGCAGATAGCAAGTATAAGTTAATAGAGACAAAAAGACAACACATCGAGATTTAATGTGATTTGATCAATGTGACTTACGTTTACGGGAGAAGAAAGTAAGAAAATTCACTAATTAAGAGGGGAGAATACAAGAGATTACAATTCTAATCTCACTCAAACCCAAACACACAATACCTAATTGAATAGAAATGAAATGAGGGTTTAATTGAAATTCTCTCGCTTTCTTTCTCTATCTTACCCTTACAATATCCCATTCATGTTTATAGGCAAAACTTCTGAACCACCTATGTTGGCCCAAAGGTACAATCACCGTTTTATTTTGATGATTACAAAACTCAAGTGGCTATGGGATACTAATCAAGTTCAAGTGTTTTGTGTTTACATGGTACAAGAGTTAGGATTTTATTTCATTCTTCCTCAAAAAGCAGGTATTAACGTGTTCAAGTTGATTCAAGTATGGAATTCAAACTCGGAAGGTTAAAGCGTGAAATTTTGGAGAAGCCCACTTGAAGAAAATTTAGAGATAGAGTAACCCTTCTCAGAATTCAGATTGCTTAAGTTTAGGGTTTTAGATTGATGCTCAAAAAGTTTTACGCACACAAATAGATTTCTATAACTAGTTTGTTTTCCATAAACTTGTTTTTAAATTTTAGTTCATTAATACATGTTTAATCTTTCATTGTTTTATATATATATATATATACACACACACACACACACACACACACACACACACACACACACACACACACACACACACATGTATTTCATAGTTTAATTTTAGTCAAAATTATTTATACACACACATTCTAAAATTAGATAGATATTTTAAAAACTAAAATATTAGAATTTTCAGGCTAAACCGATTGACCGGACATGCTCAGGACGTGCATGCTGCCCAGGACCAGTGGCTAGTCGATCGATGCACTGAGCTCAGTTTAGCCATTCTAGCCGGTCGACCGCCAGACATCACAAATCTTGAGCTCTCTGTTTGCAGTAACGGTCGACCGCTGGCAACGACTATTTTTAAATACCCCTGACCGGTCGACCGCCTCTGTGTCCAGCTACAGTAACGATCATAATTTAAAATATTTAAACTATTTTGTCTTTTTTCAAATGGGTATTTTTCACTTTATTAGAATATTATCAGGTGTTTAAAGTACAGATTAATTCTCTAATAATATTTACCTATTGCCTATAAATAGGGGTCATTTGTAGAGGATTACACAATCAGGAGAATCAGAAAATCAAAGAAAAATTGAAAATTTTCAAATTTTCAAATTTCAATAAGCTTTCTTACTAAATCATTTTCTGAAAGTTTTAAGCTTCAAGTTCAATCTTTTCAACTGATTTTTCTCTCACAAAACTTCTTGGGCCTTAAATCTCCATTCTAAATTATAAAAAGTTGTAAAAAAAGAATTCGTGATCTTTTGATCACCAAATTGTTGTAATCTTCATCTTCTTTGTGTTGAGTATTGAAGTTGTAATTGAGGCTCCGAGTCTTGAGGATTCTTATTGTTGAGCTTAAGTGAAGCTAGTGAAATCCTTCAATGAGGTGAAGACGGTGACTATAGAGATAGATTGCTCGAACCTCTTAATAAATCTGTTTGTAATTGCTATTTTTCTCTCTTTTGCTTAATTTTTCTTGTACTATATTGCTTATATCATCTTGCATTTATTTTATATTCCTTACTCATTTCATTGCTAATTTATCGGTTTCACATATTTAAGCAAGAAGATAATTGTGCATCTTAACTCTTATTCAAGAGGAATTGTGAGGAGAAGTCCTAGAGCTTTTCATTGGGAATTCGATTTCACTTCTTATTTTTGATTTAATCGCTTAGTTGTTATTTTTTATTGTTGTATTTTTCAATTTGATTAATACATCACCTATTTGAAATCACCTAGAGGGGGGGGTGAATAGGTGATAGTGCTAATCTAAAAACTAAATGCGAAAATTAAAACTAATTTTCAACAACACTTAGCGCAACCAACGAGTGTAGCCGAATTCCCCGTGAAGGGCTCTGAATTAACTCCTCTTGATTCCTCTGAATAAGAGTTGAGGCGCTATATGAAGCTCTCGTGGTTAAGCACAAATGAGGCACACAAGAAACACAACCAAACATATAGGAATAAGCAATATGAATCAATGCAAGGCACAACACAAGCATATAAGATATGACAATATGAATGATGCAATACACAAATAAAAGAGAGAGTTAAGAGCCAATCGATCAAACGCAAACAAGGAGATGTGTTTCGAGGTTCGAGCACCGAGCTCTACGTCCCCGCCTTCACCGAGAAGGATTTCCAATCTACTAGGAATACCGAACTCCTCTCTCAACCAATAAACCTCCACCGAGGCAATACAAATGGTCTACCGAAGACCGGAGTACCGAACTCCACCAAATCCACCTCTACCGAAGAGGGATACAAGCACAATCCACCTCTACCGAAGAGGGATACAAATACCAACCAACTCCACCTCACCAAGAGGGAGTAAACCACAACCTCAACCCTACGAAAGAGGGAGCAACCACAAAAAAAGGTTTACAACAAGGTGGTATATACAACAAGGTATATCTCAACCACAAACCAAATCCTTTTCCCACAAACAAATGATCCTAAATAGATAGGATAGGAGATATAGCTCAAGTGTGAAAAACCAAGAGTTTAGAAAATAAAGACTCAAAGAAAAACACTTGGGAAAACACTTTGAAGATGATAGAATTGAAGAACGATACAAATCTCCCAAATTTCTATTTTCTTTGATTTTTCCAAACGCTAAAACACAAAACCAAATTTGAAGTTTAAAGCCCAAAAATACTTTTGAAAACTTGGAAATAAACTCTGGAGAAGCTCTAATTTTTCTTGCTTAAAAACCTTAACCAAAATCCCAAAGGAATGGGGTATTCATAGCCCCAAAACAAAACTAGCCGTTAGGCTGATTTTTCAGCCTGTGACGGCTGGCAGTCGACCGCCCGGTCGACCGCCAACGGTCATATTTATGACCGTTGGAAGCCCGCGGTTGACCGGCCGGTCGACCGTCAAAAAACATAGAGCAAAGCTCTCTGGCCGGTCGACCGCCCGGTCGACCGGCCCAGGAACCTGGCCAACGTGCACAGGTCTGTGCACGTCAGTCGACCGACCCGGTCGACTGACTCTGGGTCCGATCGACCGGTCTGGTCGACCGCCAGAGCCTGGCAGGCAGGGTTCTGGGTCAGAAAAACTGAGTTAAAAATTATTCTAAAAATTCCCATAAATCTTCTAAAAATCCAAAAAAATAGTTTCTAACATTTTATAAGATATACAAACATGTGTTAAAAATTTCAACACAAATATCAAACATTTTGAACCATTTTTGTGTTATGGAAAAATTACTAAAACCAAAAACTGTATTTTTCCAAACTTAGATTTTTCAATAGGAAATCTGATTTTTCCTAAAACTCATTTAAATACAAAAACTATTTGTGTTGGATTGAGTATCATGTTTTTTGTCTTTTATTTCCAAAAATATGTTTTGTTAAAAACACAAAACACCAAACCTCATGAATAGGCATCTCAACATAAATTTGTCTAGGAAATTAAGCTTACATGTATATAGAATATATCTAATATACACTTAAACAAAGTAAACTTGTATTGATACTATCTATTCATGAAAACCAATATCGGTTAAACTAAAAACCTAAAAACCAATATCCAAAATATGAAACGTGTGTGTTGTGAACTTGAGCATATCAACTATCTAATCTTTACACATGGATCTAAAATACAAACCAAATTAGGATACCTAAGTCTTCTTGATGAACTCCGTCTTCAAGTCGACTCGATCCAAAACTCCGTGATCCACCGAGGTAGACTCCAACGAGTGCTATATATGATCTTGATGCTCGGGCTCTGGAATCACCATGTGAAAGGCTTCAAAACTCCTTTGTTGAAGCAATCACCAACTAATATCTTGATTAATGATCTGAAACTAAACATCACAAGATAATTAGTAAATAACTACATGAGTTAATCATCATCAAAACCAGACTGGAAGGCCTCTGGGCCAACAATCTCCCCTTTTTGATGATGACAAAACTCATTGAGTTATATATGCATGGATTAAAGTTCAACTTCAAAGAAGCTCCCCCTTAACTCATACAACACAATAGATAGATAAATATGCAATTAAAGTTCATAAAGAAGTATGCAAATACAAGGAAATAAACATGCAAGCATGAAACACATGAAACATATCAAATCCTTTTTCTCCTATTTGCAAAACAAAACATATAAAACATATATGCATAAACATAAATCCTTTTTCTAAAAACATGCATATATACCAAATACTTCTCCCCCTTTTTATCAATCATCAACAAAGGGGTTAAAGTAAAAACAAACTAATGTTCTCCCCCTTTTTGTCCGAAACAAAGAATCAATAAAGGGGTCACAGCAAACAAATCAATAATAAGAATATATGCGATATACATTCATGAAGAGGAAGACGCTAAGTTAACTTCCCTACATATATGTATTACATGAAGAAAGGATGACAAGTCCTAATTCACATAAAACAAAATATGCAATGCATAAGAAGAGATGTGAAGCTCCCCCTACACACGTGTATCGCATAAAGAAGAGTTGTCAAGCTCCACAATATAAGATACACTCAACATAAATCTATATGTAGAAGAGATATTAAGCTCCCCTTGCATATATGCAATCATATCAAAACATTTTTTAACATTTCTTATTAAAACACAAATTTGAATTTTCTCAATAAAACAAATCAAATTTTTAGATACCAATTGAAAGTAAATAAGGCATTTATACCAATTGTGAGAAAATAAATAAAATCTTGATACCAGTTGAAAGAAATAGATCAATAGATACCAATTGAAAGTAAACAAAATCTTGATACCAATTTTGAATATTTGTCATTTAGAACATATGATACCAAAATAAAATCAATTTTCAACATAAAGTGTGGGAATAGAAATCAACGGTAAATAAATACCAATTGAAAGATAAAAATACGAATTTTCTCCCCCTTTATGAAATACCAAATAAAACGGTGCATAAGCTTGTATTGAATACCAATTGAAAACTAATCAATTGAAACATGATAGTCATTAAAATTCAAGCTTTAGCATAAACAAAATTTGTGATATTTTTGAGCACAAGTAAAACAATATATGTATGAAAATTTAGATACCAATCGAAATTGATACTATTTGAAGAGTATGCATACATACATAAGAATATTTATGAGTATACAATAAATGTCAATATTGATACCAATTGAAAGAATCCAATGATACCAATTGAAACAACAATAATATCAAGTGTATATCTCATATTACCTACCACCCATTTATGCACATGTTTAAAATGATTTTCAATATGAACATACAAGGCATGGTCTCCCAACCAATCGCCCGTGGAAGATAGGGGTTTTCAAAAATGGGTTTGAAAATATTGTATGAAAACTCTACCATGACGAAGAATACAAACTAGTTAAATGGAAAAATTTGTAAACTAGTACGAAATCCTTCAAGTAAGGAATAAAACAAAATAATTTTCATGAATCATGAAATTCACATGATAACCAACACTCAAAGTCAATGAAGCATAAATATGACTCATGAAAACAAAGCATGAGTAAACATGAAAGGTGAGTGTACAAGTAAAATGTGAAGAACATAATCATGAAAATATACAATTAAACTCAATAAAGATTCCTTTAAACATGAAAACATGAAACTTCAAGGCATATGTATGTCTTATACAAACTAAAGTATACATACATATCCAAACACAACGAGTCCACAAAATATATACATGAAGGCATGTGGCTCAAGGGATGTATATGTATAATCAATAGTTTGGACAAGATAGACATATACATGAAGTGAAAACACATGATCATAAAAATATGTCTAAAATGGGGAATACAAGTTAAAATGCATGAATCATCAAAACTAGACTATACTAGCACATCTAATGGGTACAAATGAGCGTTTAAGAACAAACATATAATGATCTATTTGTGGCCCACTATATGTACAAGTATATATCCTAGTTTTAATAAAAACTAACATTTAAACATATATTCAAAATTTGAAGCATAAAACGAGACATAAATCAACATGAAAAACGATCATTATGTAAATCTACATGCTATTAGAGTTATGATATACATAATAGCTAAACATATGTGAGAACACAAAGAATAATCCATATGAACATGGGTGATCTCAAAAGCTATATATGTATGTCAATGGTCTAATAATCATAGTATTTAACATAAAGCATCAAAACAAAAATCATAACCATCCATATGATCATTATGTTTATGCATGTGCAATAGATCTAGGACATACATATTAGTTTAAAACAAAGTGAGAACATAAAAATATAAGTCCATATTAAACATGGGTGTCTCAAAATAACTAAACATGTATATCACTAATCTAATGATCATGGCATAGGCATAATGAACAATAAACAAGACATGCTATAAATCGATTAACATGAAAACATGCAAATATAAACGGGAGTTAGAGATCGATACCAAAACCGATGAAGGCACCTCTCTAGTTCTCCAAACCAAGGTGGTCCTCCCACTAAACTTTCCTGAAAGTGTTGCATCCAAATAGTCCTCATGAAGCTCAGAACGCATTCACCTTAAGGTACGGATACTCTCACGTCATACGAGAGCCCACACCTACATCAAATACAATAGGGGTGGTCTTTGGTACCCATATCCTTTTGGGTCCATGGGGTTAACATCTTTCCTAACCCAAACAAATTTATTTGTTAAATTTACATCATGTATACGATCATAGTAAAATTTAGCAAGGTGGCCCTTAAGTCCACAATGTGTACAAGTGTACACATGAGCATACATGTGATAGGTGTGACCATGAGGAGCATGTGTATGCCGTGCATGGAGTGCATGCATAGATGGAACTTATTTCTTTCGAAATAAAGATTCCAAACGTATATGGCTAGAAACACAATGGCTCAAAGTTGAGCCCAAACAATCTACACTCTTCTTAAGCATGGATATATCATTTTCAATTAAAGAAGAAGTGTGGCATGCAATAGGTGAACTAGGTGAAACTACCCTAGCATGGCAAACATGTGAATCTGTATTATTTTTCAAAGATTCATTTTTCTTTAAACAAACTTCTAAATCATTTGAAATAGACATTATTTTGTTTTTCAAAGAAACATTCTCTTTTACTACAAAATCAACATTTGAAGACAATTTTTCATTTTTCTTCAAAATATCATTGCAATCATTTTTATTTTTCAAAAATTCATTTTCTTTTAAGGCAAAATCAAGTCTAGACTTCAATGAATCCCTTTCATTAGAAATCTCAACATTCTCTTGTAAAACCAACTCAAGTTTTAAAAATAAATCCTCTTTTTCTTTATTTAACTTACAAGTTTTCTTTTTCAAAACTTTATATTTTTAAGGAAGTTCTCACAAACAATAGATAACTCTTCATTTAAAGCATCGGCATCCATACTATCATGATCATCAAATGAAGAGCTAGGACTATCTAGTTGAGTATCCGAATGTACCTCAAGGGAGTCATTCCCTTGGACCATGAAGCATTGTGACTCAGATTCTCCGCTAGATTCCTCCTCCGGTTGAATTGGCAATTGAAGCTTGGAGGTGGTTAACTTGTTCCACACTGCAAAGGCGGAATTAAAGTTAGAAACAAGCATAAAATAATCTTTGTTAAGCGTGTTTCTAATAGCCTCAAAGGCAAGTGTATTGGCCCCTATATGATTGCGGTTACCAAGATAGCATTTCTTGGTAGCGGCAAGGAAAACATGCAAGCCTAGGGTTTTCAAATACATGGACATCCTAAATTTTCATGTGTCAATGTTAGAAACATCAAACATGGGAGGAGACAAGCAATCCATGAGTGTGTGCAAATAATATGTGCAAAAATGCAAATGATAGATTAGCTAATCAAGATCACACTCCTAGGTGGTTAAACCAAATATCAGGAGCGTAGGCTCTGATACCAATTGAAATCACCTAGAGGGGGGTGAATAGGTGATAGTGCTAATCTAAAAACTAAATGCGAAAATTAAAACTAATTTGCAATAACACTTAGTGCAACCAACGAGTGTAGCCGAATTTCCCGTGAAGAGCTCTGGACTAACTCCTCTTGATTCCTCTGAATAAGAGTTGAGGCGCTATATGAAGCTCTCGTGGTTAAGCACAAGTGAGGCACACAAGCAAACACAACCAAGCATATAGGAATAAGCAATATGAATCAATGCAAGGCATAACACAAACATATAAGATATGACAATATGAATGATGCAATACACAAATAAAAGAGAGAGTTGAGAGATAATCGATCAAACGCAAACAAGGAGATGTGTTTCGAGGTTCGAGCACTGAGCTCGACGTCCCTGCCTTCACCGAGAAGGATTTCCAATCCACTAGGAGTACCGAACTCCTCTCTCAACCAATACAACCTCCACCGAGGTAATACAAATGGTCTACCGAATACCGGAGTACTGAACTCCACCAAATCCACCTCTACCGAAGAGGGATACAAGCACAATCCATCTCTACCGAAGAGGGATACAAATACCAACCAACTCTACCTCACCAAGAGGGAGTAAACCACAACTTCAACCTCTACCAAAGAGGGAGCAACCACAAAGAAAGGTTTACAACAAGGTGGTATATCTCAACCACAAACCAAATCCTTCTCCCACAAACAAATGATCCTAAATAGATAGGATAGGAGATATAGCTTAAGTGTGGAAAACCAAGAGTTTGGAAAATAAAGACTCAAAGAAAAACAATTGGGAAAACACTTTGAAGAAGACAGAATTGAAGAACAATACAAATCTCCAAATTTCTATTTTATTTAATTTTTCCAAACCCTAAAACACAAAACCAAATTTGAAGTTTAAAGCCCAAAAACACTTTTGAAAACTTGGAAATAAACTCTGGAGAAGCTCTAATTTTTCTTGCTTAAAAATCTTAACCAAAATCCCAAAAGAATGGGGGTATTTATAGCCCCAAAACAAAACTAACCGTTAGGTTGATTTTTCAGCCTGTGATAGCTGGCGGTCAACCGCCCGGTCGACCGCCAACGGTCATATTTATGACCGTTGGAAGCCCGCGGTCGACCGTCAAAAAACATAGAGCAAAGCTCTCTGGCCGGTCGACCGTCCGGTCGACCGGCCCAGGAACCTGGCCAACGTGCACAGGTCTGTGCACGTCGGTCGACCGACACGGTCGACCGACTCTGGGTCCGGTCAACCGGAGGCAGGCAGGGTTCTGGGTCAGAAAAACTGAGTTAAAAATTATTCTAAAAATTCCCATAAATCTTCTAAAAAGCCACAAAAATAGTTTCTAACATTTTATAAGATATACAAATATGTGTTAAAAATTTCAACACAAATATCAAACATTTTGAACCATTTTTGTGTTATGAAAAAATTACCAAAAACCAAAAATTGTATTTTTCCAAACTTAGATTTTTCAATAGGAAATCTGATTTTTCCTAAAACTCATTTAAATACAAAAACTATTTGTGTTGGATTGAGTATCATGTTTTTGTCTTTTATTTCCAAAAATATGTTTTGTTAAAAACACAAAACACCAAACCTCATGAATAGGCATCTCAACATAAATTTGTCTAGGAAATTAAGCTTACATGTATATAGAATATATCTAATATACACTTAAACAAAGTAAACTTGTATTGATACTATCTATTCATGAAAACCAATATCGGTTAAACTAAAAACTTAAAAACCAATATCCAAAATATGAAACGTGTGTGTTGTGAACTTGAGCATATCAACTATCTAATCTTTACACATGGATCTAAAACACAAACTAAACTAAAATACCTAAGTCTTCTTGATGAACTCCGTCTTCAAGTCGACTCGATCCAAAACTCCGTGATCCACCGAGTTAGACTCCAACGAGTGCTATGTATGATCTTGATGCTCGGGCTCTGGAATCACCATGTGAAAGGCTTCAAAACTCCTTTGTTGAAGCAATCACCAACAATATCTTGATTAATGATCTGAAACTAAACATCACAAGATAGTTAGTAAACATAACTACATGAGTTAATCATCATCAAAACTAGAGTGGAATGCCTCTAGGCCAACACTATTCACCCCGTCTAGGTGATTTCAATTGGTATCAGCGCCTAATACTCTATTTTTTAGGTTTAACCACCTTTGAGAGATCCTTATTTGCTAATCACTTTATTTGCTTTAGACCTAGTATTCATATAACATTAACACTATATACTTGACTTTTAGGAAAACTGATAGGAGAGAAAATGTCTGTATTTTGGGTGGATCTTTTTTATAGAGAGACAATGTCTGTATTTTGGGTGGATCTTTTTTTGTCATTTTCTCGTTCAGATAATGGTACATGCATACCACGTTTGAATGAGTTCTGCCAGAGTACACGCTCCAATATAGACTGCTAGTGGTATGGACATTGAAAGGGAATGATTTAAATATCAGGCGATACTGATTATTATTATTGTATAATCTTAAAATATTATGTGATAATATACTTGTGCAATGCCTCTGTTATTTTAATTGTCATGAAATGATAACCCTCAATATTGTATGTTATTATACTGGTGATATACTAATTGCGCACATGAATTCATGCAAATTGTTTTCCAGCTTTTTTTATACTTTAACTGCCATGAAATGATTAACTGTCGACACATGTAATCCCGCACAGAATGACTTCACCACTGTTTGACTAAGCACGATTTGTTATTATACTTAACTACTATTTAACTATGTATTGTAAGATACTTCACTTATTATATTGTTGTAATGTACTGCTTGTTAAAATAATCATATTATACTATTGTTCTTTTATTTTATCACTTACTAGGTTGCTTGTTTACGACCCTGAGTTTGTATACTCAAATTCATGTACTGAGATTTTACAGGAACAAGAGTATGTTGAACGTGTCATGGAGATCGGGTAGTTGACTTTTCCTTTCCTTCTAGCGGGTGAAAATCTTTATTTCTGTGATCTCGTTTTTTTTTCATGCAACAAGTCAAGACCTTTTAATTATTTCTTTACTTGTGAATAAAGCTGGAATTTCTGTGAATATTTCGGTATTCTTGTGTACTGAGGCTTAATGTGTATGCGTGAGGTAACTTTCTCACGTATATGCATCTCGACTCTCGTCGCATCCGCGCTACGACGTATTTGAGAAGCATAGCGTGACACAATATCACAAAATTGAAAGATTGCAATCCTTCATTCTTGATATTTGTGGCAAATTCTCTCTCGTTAATTTTTGAACATTTTTCAATAATTTGGGCATAACTTTTATTCTAAAGGTCTAAATTATTGTAACAATTGGCGCTCGGATACCAATTGTTGCACGTGAAATCGGTATGCTATGATACCAATTATTACTTTCAGAATTGATGTTTGCAGAACTTGGTAATACGATAATACTTGCAAAAGAAGAACTGTTATAAACAAGCTAGTAATACCTAGATAAAAGAGTAATAATCAGATTTTGATCCGTTATAACTTTCTTTTCATATCAAAGAAATTTTTACACGCCTCAATTTTTCCGACCGAACAGTCTTTTTCTACTTCAAGCCTATGAAGTCGATGCTTTCCATTTTGGGTCTTCGATCACATTTGCCTTGGCCTTATAGGAGTTCATATTACTCCTCTTCTCGAATTTTCAGTTGTCCTCCTCAATCCTAAATCTCACAGTGAGATCTTCCAACTCCAGCTCCTTGCGCTTGTGCTTTAGGTAGTTCTTGAAATCTCTCCACGCGGGTGAGATTTTTTCATGATAGTAGCAACCTGAAAAGTTTTAGGTAGAATCATACTTTTAGCCTCTATCTCGTGTAAGATAAGTTGGAACTCTTACACTTGACTGATCACAGTCTTTCTATTCACCATCTTGTATTTCGAAATTATCCCACGATGAACTTCTTAGTATCAGCATCCTTGTTCTGATACTTTTTGTCGAGGCTTGCCCATAGCTTCTATACCGTTGAGATAGGACTGTAAACATTGTAGAGAGATCCATCCAATTCGTTTAAAATATAATTTTGACAAAGAAAGTCACCTTGTGTCCATGCATCGACTGCAAGGATAGAGTCCCGATCAGTTCTGGGTTTCGGTGGATTTTCTTGCAGAAATTTGGCTAGATGCAGAGTGATCAGGTAGAAGAGCATCTTCTGTTGCCACCTCTTGAATTCTATGCCATTAAATTTTTTTGCTTCTCTATCGGGTTAGAAAGTGGAGCAGACACCGTAGTCTGGATCAGCACATTGAATGCCCTACTGGAATTATCTTCATGATTAGTTTCAGACATCTTTTGCATTCAAGAAGAGTAGAATTCAGTAACTTTAATAAGTGTAATTGTCTTAAGAATGTTGGTTCTGATAACTAATCAAGATCAACCCATCTAATTGGCCAGGTCAGTGAAAATCAGGTGGGAGGTATTCTGTTTGATAGAACGTTCTTTAATTGCAGAACCGCCTTTTAATTCCCTTCCTTAGTTAAACACTAATTAGACTGATATTAGTCAGTCTTAATATATAATAGTAATATTTAAAAAACTAAATATTCCAGTATAACCCTTGTAAAAGAACGTTAATTCAATTACACAGCATATAGTGTGAGATACACATATAGTGAATCTCTTTAAGACAATTACGTCCCCCGTTATAGTGTAACAGGTTACTGGATGCTGGTTTCCCAAAGATACAACACAATAGTGAATTTTGGTTATCCTCCTCAATCCTAAGTCTCACAATGAGATCTTCCAACTTCAGCTACTTGCGCCCGTCCTTTAAGTAGTTCTTGAGATCTCTCCACGCAAGTGGGAGTTTCTCCATGAAAGTAGCAACCTGAACAGTTTCAGGTAGAAACTGTAGAATTATACCTTGATAATCTATCTCGTGTAAGATAAGTTGAAACTCTTGCACTTGACTGATCACAGTCTTGCTATCCATCATCTTGTACTTCAGAAATTGTTTCACGATGAACTTCTTAGTACCGGACATCTTAAGTCTTTTACTTTTTATCGAGACTTGCCAATAGCTTCTTTGTCATTAGAATAGGATTGTAGACATTGTAGAGAGAGTAATCTGGCCCATTTAAAATGTAATTTCAGCAAATAAAGTCACCTTGTGTCCATGCATTGACTACAAGAATAGAGTCCTGATAAGTTCCGGGTTCAGGTGGATCTTCTTGTAGGAATTTGGCTAGATGCAAAGTGGTCAGGTAGAAGAGCATTTTTTGTTGCCACCTCTTGAATTCTGTGCCATCAAAATTTTCTAGCTTCTCCGACTTCGGGTTTGAAAGTAGAGCAGAGACCATTGACTGGATCGACCCTTTAGTGCCCTACTAGAATTATCTTCGTGATTAGTTTCAGACATCTTCTGCATTCAGATAGAGTAGAAGTTAATAGCTTCAATAAGTGTAATTGTCTTAAGAAGGTTGGTTTTGATAACTAATGAAGATCAACCGATCTAATTGGTCAGGTCGGTGAAAATCAAGTGGGAGGTTTTTCGTTCGATAGAATATTTCTTAATTACAGAACCACCTTTCAATTTTCTTTCTTAGTTAAACACCAATTAGACTGATATTAGTCATTCTCAATATATAATAGTAATATTTATAAAAATAAATATTTTAGCATAACCCCAGTTAAAAGAACGTTAGTTCAATTACACAGTATATGGAGTGTAACATCCCGTTCTCAGAATACGTACTTGGATACATGTTTCGATTTTTCACTCGTATTCTCATATTTATTTTTTTATTATTATTTTATTATCATTTGGTATTAGATCCGAATTTTTGGATTCCGGGTCAGCCTGAGTCCGAAGTCAGGATCCGATCCCAGTGTACTACTTTATTTGATCTTTCTGATAGTCAGGTTTAATCGATTTTAACTTCAAATACTATTTTTTAATATTTTAGACTTTTCATGATTTTCTGAAATTTTTCTGAATTATTCTGCAAAATCTTCAAAATCAATATTGATCGGTACCACCGATCGATTCTCGGATTTTTAATTTTCAAATGGAGTTGAATTTTTAAAAGATGTTTTCACACTGTTTCTTAGGATCATATTTTCTATCATAGCGCATTTTAAAAGATTTTTTTGAATTAATAAAAATTCGACCGGTTTGGTATTGTCTGGTATCACCGGCCAATTTTAGGATTTTTAATTTACAAATGGGATTGAATTTCTTGAATTCGATTTTATCATATTCTTCAGTATAATATTTTCTATTTTTTTGAATTTTTGGGGACTTTTCTAAACTGGTCAAATTTTGACAGAATATATTATTATTTTATTTATTTTCCTTTCTTTCTTTCTTTCCTTTCCTTTTCTTTCTTTCCCCTGGTTCCCCCATGTGGCCGCTTCTACCCATTTCCTATCCCATCTCACTTACTCCTATCATCTCTCTCTCCCTATTTCTTTCTCATTACCATCTCTCTCTCTTTATTTTTTTCTCTCCCACCATCTCCCTCTCGTACTCTCACTTTCTCCTCCCGGCCAACACCACCGCCACCAATGCTGCCCCCCGGGCCGCCGACCAGCCCAACTATCACCACCACCATTACATCTCTCCCCCCTCTCCACCACTTCCACCTCCTTCAACCCACTCCAATACCACCATCTGCATTTCATCACCACCAACTCCACCTTCAACATCTCCACCACTCATGCCCCTACTCCACCACTTCCACCACCATCACCACTACCCATCACCATCTCTCCACCATCATCCCCATCTTCAACAACAATAACCACAACAACACCATCATCATCTTGATCACCACTACTATCACCCTTCCCCTCCTCCTCACCCGAGGCCTACTCCTTGCCGGCCACCCTGGCACCGGTGACCGACCGCCAAGGTCTGCCGGCGACCCTTACCGCCGGCCAACTTCCCCCTTTCCTCTCTTTCTTCTTATCTTCTTCTTTATCTTCCCTTTTCTTCTATCTTCTTTTTCTTCTTTGCTTCTATCTCTTTCTCTCTCATACTGTTCTCTCTTTCTCTCTGAATTTGATTTCTCTTTCTCTTCTCCTCTCTCCCTGGTTCCAGATCTGGTTCTATTTCTCTCTTCACTCTCTAGTACTCTCTCTAAGTTCTCTTTAACTCTCTCTAGCTCTCTCTATAAATCTCTTTCTCATCTTTTAACTTTCTCTCTCCTCGCGCTTCACGCGCTAACACCCCCGGTGTTTCCCTGGAGTCTGCCATGACTTGACCGATAAATCCCTAAGCACAGTGAAAGTGTGGTGAAAACTTTGGATTCCTTTGTAGAGCATCGGATCAGCCGCAACTTCTTTCCTTCCTGCTCCCTCTTGACCGGCTCGCGAGATCCCCTTTTATAACTCGTGAGTACCTTCAAGTCTTTTCCATGTTTTGTAATCAAACTATGCGCTTTTTAATGTAATATTCATGTTATATTAGATTTCACCCTGTGATAACTATGTACTTGTACTTTTCAATTGGAATGTATATTACTATTGTGCTTTCGCATTCTAATTCTTACCTGTACTGATGCTTAGCATATATATATGAAGGTATTTCTGCTTTGCATATATACGTCGCAATTACATCTCCGTACCCACGGGATCAGGGTGTAACATGAAGTGAGATATGCACATAGCAAATCTCCTTAAGATAATTATGTCCCCCTCTATGGTACTAACGGGTTACTCGACGCTGGTCTCCCAAAGATACAACACACTAGCGATTTTCGGTTGTCCTCCTCAATCCTAAGTCTCACAATGAGATCTTTCAACTTCAGCTCCCTGTGCTTGTGCTTTAGGTAGTTCTTGAAATCTCTCCACACAGGTGAGAGTTTCTCCACGATAGTAGCAACCTGAAAAGTTTTAGATAAAATCATACCTTCAACCTCTATCTCGTGCAAGATAAGTTAGAACTCTTATACTTTACTGATCATATTCTTGCTACCACCATCTTGTACTCCAGAAATTGACCCACGATGAACTTCTTTGTACCGTCATCCTCAATCTTATACTTTTTGTCGAGGCTTACCCATAGCTTCTTTGTCATTGGGATAGGACTATAGATATTATAGAGAGAGTCATTTAGTCCATTTAAAATATAATTTTTGCAAATGAAGTTACCTTGTGTCCATGCATCAACTGCAAGGACAGAATCCCGATCGATTTTGGGTTTCGGTGGATTTTCTTGTAGGAATTTGATCAGATGTAGAGTTGTCAGGTAGAAAAACATATTATGTTGTCACCTCTTAAATTCTATACCATCAAATTTTCCTGACTTCTCCAACTTCTGCTTAGAAAGTGGAACAGACACCATATTCTGGATCGGCACGTTCAGTGCCCTGCTAAAATTATCTTCATGATTAGTTTCAGACATTTTCTACATTCAGGCAGAGTAGAAGTTAGTAACTTCAATAAGTGTATTTGTCATAAGATTGTTGGTTCTGATAACTAATTAAGATCAACCGATCTAGTTGACCATGTTGGTAAAAATCAGGTGAGAGGCTTTCCGTTCGATAATTCGTTCCTTAATTACAAAATCACCTTTCAATTCTCTTCCTTAGTTAAATATCAATTAGACTGATATTAGTTAGTCTCAATATATAACAATAATATTTATAAAAATAAATATTCTAACATAACCCCTGTAAAAAGAATGTTAGTTCAATTACACAGTATATGGGTGAGGTACGCATTTAGCGAATCTTCTTAAGACAATTACGTCCCGGGCTATGGTGCTAACTGGTCATTAGACGCTGGTCTCCCAAGACACAATAGTCTTTCATGTTATTTGGTTAGCACTACCAAGACACTGTACTGGTACATTTTACTCGATTTGGATGATGAACAACTCGGACAAAGACAAAATTCAGAACAAGAATATTTGTCTTAAAATTTTGGAATATTCAGAGGAAAGAAAAGAGGAGAATAAGAAATCTATGGCCAAATATTTGTCTTAAAATTTTGGATGAGTATTCAGAGGAGAGGAAAGAGGGAGAGGAAAGAGGAGAATAAGAAATCTACAGCCGTATATTTGTCTTAAAATTTTGGAGGAGTATTCAAAGGAGAGAAAAGAAGAGAATAAGAAATCTCCGGCATCAGCGGCGGCGCACGCGCGTGCGGGCATAGTTTCCCCTCAAGCATGAGCAAAAACTCCAAGTAACCTAAGGGCACACCCTTAGCTCCCAACTTCTCATCGTTAAATCACTTAACTTTTCACACAATATCCTATGTGAGACTAAGAAGTTTCTACTTATTTTCGTTCTTCTTAACTATTAAATTTGACCAACTTCCGACTTGAATATCTCGTTCATTTGAAAACAGAATTAAACATGCGAATATATCACGTTTATCCGCGATAAAAGAGAAAATACTCCAACTATCATCCGTGTGTTTCTAGCAACAGATCACGCTTGAATTCAGCTCTAAGATTCACTTGAAATTCTTTGTTTCCCAACACTTAATAAATTATTCGAGCTCTGCTTGTATTGAGTAGTCATTGGACAACTTATGAACTCCTAGATCTTTATACTGTATCGATCATGAGTTTGAGATGCCGCAAGTAGATGCAACCTCTAGCGTGCGATCTGATCATCAAGCCTGTCAAAAGAAGTACAAGAAAACTCGATTTGCCATACTTACCAGCACACAAACATGATGACGGCATGTATGAATTCCTTGATTGTGCTGTGGGAGAGAGGAGATAGAGGAGATGGAAGGAGGTAGCACAAAGATCGGACGACAAAGGAGCGAGAAACGGCGCATTGAGCAGGCCAAATTGTGCTCCCGGCGGTCGACCGGTGGAGGAGGCTGGTGGACCGCCCGGTCGACCGGCGTGCACGAGCGTGCACATGAAAGTGCGGTCGACCGGCCTGGTCGAACCGACTGACAAGGCTCTGCTCTCGGTTGGGCGCAGTCGACCGGGCCGGTCGACCGTGGCATTGGTCGGTCGACCGGCCGGTCGACCGACAGGCGCGTTTGACTTTCCTCTTAGGATTCGAATTCCTTTTCTGAATGGGATCGAATCCAACCTGAGTTTCCATAAATTCAGGGACTCTGTGGCTATAAATAGAGGCAATAGTCCTCATGTATTGTATCTCTAAGAATTCCAAAAGAATTCCCAAGAATTCCCTCAAGTTCCCCTCTTGTATTAGTTGTATTGATTGTTGAATCAATAAAATCTCTTTCTCCCTTACCCCGGGGACGTAGGCACGTTGCCGAACCTCGTTAAATTTGTGCGTTGATTGCTTTTCTCTGTTGGTTGTTATTCTTGTTGTGTTGGTTATTTCTCCGGCTGCATCGAGTCTCCGCCAGGTGGGCGGATTCCTCAAGAGTGATTGTTGTGTTCCCCGACCGCTGCGCACAACATGTGCAACTTCTTTCAGTTATGGATATACAGAGAGATAACTCGATTACCTCGAGCAGCCTCTTGGGCCAGTAGCGGGTTGGATTTGACACAGGCCGTACCCAAATCCACCCTATTACTAAGAAACTCAAAATTTTCAAATAGATTCCTGCATGCCAATACAACTTCTAATCTCGTGGTCTATGTTGGCAAACAAGAATAACCTTTTAACAATGTCAAAACCATCTAAACAGAAACTTTCTAAAGAATTTCAACAATAAAAAGGGGACAACTTTGGAATGAAAGTGTAGAAAATATCATAAATACTGGGCCTAAAGCAACTTTAATTAGCAAAGCATGGCTGGCGATATCAGACTCTTGCATATTTGAATTGGCCTCAAAACTAGTCTGCATTTTGACAAACCTCAAATTCTCCCTGGTTTTCTGTTTACACATTCCCAGTTCAAAGTCTGGTTGCCTCATTCCAATCTCTCTCCCAACTAGCATTCTTTATTCTTAGCAGACGAAATAGCATGCTCTGTACAAAAGTTATCAAAAAGAAATATAAACAATTGCTCAGGTCAAACCTTGGTCTTAATTTGTATTACACTACTGTTTTCAGTTAGATCCCACTATGATCATGGGCTGAATACAATGGAGGAAGAGACTAAGCTGAGTGCTGCACATAATCAAAGTAATATCAGTCAACCTCTGCTGCTAGATATAGATATTATCCAATGCAATTACCACTGCCAACCAATCTACCCCCATTAAAATTAAGAAAAGCTAAAAAGAGCTGAAGAATGGATATGACTCAAACTAAAAAGGCATCAAAAAGTTTGGAATCTTTTGAAAGTTTTAAGAAAGCATAACTGACATTGGAAAGATCTCTATTTTCAAATCTTTTGCTTGATACAGGGAAACACTTTCTTGGTAGCTTCCCTTAACTACTACTACTTCACTCCATGAAAAGCTATCCATTGCATCTTTCAACCAAGAGATAGCTTCAATCAAAGCTCTACACATCTCTCATGTGCAAATATAAAAGAGGGGCAATTGATATCAATAATTGATGAGAAGATCTAAGGGCCCCCCAACACCCCCCCACGCCCCACCCCCCACCCCCACCCCCACGCTCTCTCTCTCTCTCTCTCTCTCTCTCTCTCTCTCTCTCACTCATTGATTAAGTTGCCTCAAGTCAAGGCTTTTGTCATGCATTGTACAACTGGACTAGACTTTTCTCCACTCAAAGAAAACCCCCAGCTCTCCCATTCTCTCTTGTCATGAGCACATCTCCTAGCTAACTGATCAAAGGACAATATCATGTTGGGTACAAAACTTGGCAACATAATAGATGAAATCGTGAGAAAGTATGAAACTAGGATTTTTGGAGCACAATGTTGATTGTAAGCTCTCAAACTCCCAACACCAACCTATAAAAAGATGCACTTTTGCTCCAAGAGCGCAACCAATGTCCTTTGTTACAGCTTGGCTGATAATTTGAGGATCCTAGACTTGGATGCATTGTGAGATTTCTAAGATAATCTATTTATGGATTCTCTGTCAACTAATTAGTTGATTAAATTACTGGCCTCCCTCCCTTCTTGTTGCCAACCCATGCTAAAATTACTTAAATCAAGCAACTAGAAAGATCAACCAATGAACAGTTGGGCTCCAACTAATTTTGCCCGTTTCTCATCAATAATGCGCACGGTTTGAGTGTAAAATATTATCCATACGCACATTAATTAAAATTACAAATTTTTTTCTTCCAAAAATAAAACATAAAAATGCCATCAAAATTATTTGTATAGTAGGAAAGTCACATCTCAAAGAAATTAAGCAATTAATAATTAACTGTTTGCTTATGTAATTGCTATACTTGTATAGAGATTTTGTCCGCGGATGAGTGATCCTGTGTTGCTTTCATCCACGTGTACAGCTCTACACAACAAATTACAATATACAGTATAATCTACGCTTGATGTGCTAGTTGGAGGGCTGTGAGGCTGCCACGTGGGCAGAGGGATGGGCTCACATGGGCATCCAACTATCATTAATTTGTGTACTTGCCAGATTTTGCGATGCTAATTGCGGCAAGCTTATCTGATGGTGAGAGAGATGAGAAAGCTCTCATACTACCAACCAGTTTGACTGGCAGGTACCAACGGTCCAGATCGCGTCAAATTATTGGGCACTGACTTGATGGACGGTCAGGAGGTGGCCAGACAACACGTGGACCGTCGAAAGGGAAAGAGAATATTATGATAATGTCCGAACCGTGACTTTTCATGTACCTGAAGAAAAAAACTTGGGGAAATGTCGGCGTTCATAATGAAAAATGGCCCTCGCGGCACTTTTGAAAAGAGAAACGTCCGTATCTCCGGATCTCTTTCCTTTATTTCAAGTCAACCAACAGTCGGTATCATATGTCCCCAAATAGTTAGGATAAAACTCTATCAATAATTACATTAATTTGATCCAGTAATGATACTTGGGACATTGGAGACGTGGTTGATTTCCGATCTCTGATTTTGTCCAAAGGCTAATAATAATGATTCGTGAAGGCTTGTTACAATTTCTACATAATGATTCTCAATTTACTGTCCCCTTTATATCACCAGAAAATATTGTTTTCGATAACCCCTGAGTTTCTGCATCTAATAACGCAAGTATACGGAAATTTATCATCTTTTAGCGTCCAACGTCGGATGATGTGTGTACACGTACACTTATTTTTAGAGAGTGCTTGTTTGTCCTCCCCCATTTTCATTAATTTCACCTAGAGTGTTAACGTTGTGGGAGAAAAGTTTAGGGAAATTTTTTTTTTGGCAAGTGGCTTGCAGCCCAACCGCCCACTTAAAAACCACCAACGCGAAATCCACAGTCAAATCCTTGCGTAACATGCAGCCACTTAATTAATTAATACCAACGCTCTCTCTCTCTCTCTCTCTCTCTCTCTCTGTGTGAAACCCACAGGAACAAATTACGATTGCATTGGAGACCGTTACCTCTTTTCTCTCTCTCTCTATATATATATCTCAGAACCCCCTTACATCTGTCTAGCTTGCACTCTACTAGCTCTCATGGCCTCAGCTATGTCCATGCTCAATCCCTCTCTCATCCCTCACAATCGCAACAAACTCGAGAAGCTGACTGTATCCAATGTCGACGTAGCGCACAGTAGGCCACTGGTATCCAATTCTCGCCCTTTCGTCACGCTGAAAACATCGAGTAAACCCGACCCCAGGCCCAATTTGGCCAGCATGTGGAGAGAAATCCAGGGATCTGGTGACTGGGAGCAGCTCGTCGACCCCCTGAACCCACTGCTCCAGTCCGAAATCATTCGCTACGGAGAATTCGTCGCAGCCTGCTACAAAGCCTTCAACCTCGACCCTTGCTCCAAACGCTACCTGAGCTGCAAGCATGGCAAGAAGTCGATGCTGAGATCGGTCGGAATGGAGAACTCTGGCTACGAGGTGACGAAATACGTCTACGCCACCCCGGACATTGCCATCCCCATGCAGCCCGGCACGTGCAGCAGCCGGTGGATCGGGTATGTCGCCGTCTCGTCAGACGACGAGGCGGTGGCCCGGCTCGGCCGGAGGGACATTCTGGTGACTTTCCGCGGTACGGTGACCAACACCGAGTGGATCGCTAACATGATGAGCTCCCTCACTCCGGCCAGGCTCGACCCTCACGACCCCCGTCACGATGTGAAGGTCGAGTCCGGCTTCCTCAGTCTCTACACCTCCGACGACAGCACGTCCAAGTTCACCCAGGGTAGCTGCAGGGAGCAGCTCCTGGGCGAAGTGTCAAGACTAGTCAACGAGTACAAGACTGAAGAGGTTAGCATAACGCTGGCAGGACACAGCATGGGAAGCTCTTTAGCTCTTCTGCTGGGTTATGACATAGCCGAGCTTGGGTTAAACAGGCAGGGGGCGGTCCCGATCACGGTGTATTCCTTTGGTGGGCCGAGGGTGGGGAACGCGGGGTTCAAGAAACGGTGCGAGGAGCTCGGGGTGAAGGTGCTGCGGGTGGTGAACGTCAACGATCCGGTGACGAAGCTGCCGGGGGTTGTTTTGAACGAGAACCTTAGGGTTTTGGCAGGGAAGTACGAGATGCCATGGAGCTGCTCCTGCTACGCTCATGTTGGTGTGGAGCTGGCTCTTGACTTCTTCAAGATGGAGAATCCCACATGTGTTCATGACCTTGAGGCTTACATTGGGCTGCTCAAGTGTCAGAAGAAGGGAGCTGATCTCATTGGAAAGGCAAGGGAATCTGTGAGGCAGCGGAAGAAATTTGATGTTGGTGCATGGCCATGGAAGCATGCAGCAAGGCAAGTAGGGGACTTGGTGCAGTCCCTGGGGTTTTGATCAAATTAGCCTAACTAATTGATTTATTACCCTTGTATAGATTTGAGGGTAAAGGGTCAAGTACATAAATAGTACAATTAACACAATTTTTGGAACTAATTGTCCACCTTTAGAAGAAATTTGTTGCAACTCCTCGAAGAGAAGCTACCAATTATACAGAGTAAATTTCAATGTTAAGGTGCAATTGTTTTGTAGAATTTTACTTAATTTGAATTAATCATAATTAATATTCAGCTACATATAAGTATAATTAGCTGCAAATTGAGTATAACTCAAGTGGCAAAACCACTTCCTTTTCCTCGTGGAAGATTGTAATTTCGAATATTCTGATTTGAAATGGGTGAGAGAATTTTTTGAACTAATTTGCAGGAAACACCAAAGAGTTATTTCACGCAAGATCTCGACTTTATGGGATACGGAGATCGTGTAGGTTTGAGTAGTGGTTCATAGAAACTCGTTTGCATGCACAGTAGAGAACTAGATGTTCCATATTTCTCCATTATAGCGGCTACGAGAGCTTCTTTCTTGTACTATGGTGGAATTATTTTCCCCTGTTGAAGCTAGCTATGACGCAAGCATATGTGACGATAAATTTCGTTGGGAGCATTTTTTTTTTACCATGTGTTGTAGGGTTCTTTTCTGCATTATAGAGGCTATGATGGAAGTTATATGTCTCTCTCTCTCTCTCTCTAAGAAAGAAAATATTATAACTAATTATGTTTAATTCCAGGTGTTGATGCAATATAGAGGTGGCATATATATCTTATATGTACATGCGTGGCACGTAGGAACATAGAAGCAAAATGAGGCTGTGTCTGCTATAGGATCGACTTGAGAAGTTAATTAAGTCTCAGCTAAATGATAATGGGCTATCAAATGGTTGGCTCCACGCTTTCATACTTGGAATTATAGAATATTCCTGAAAATTTAGTAGAACTTTTCTTATTATACATTTCTAAGCATGATCTTGTTTGATTTCAATTAATGAGCATTTTGTGCACCACTGCCCTCAAATTAAACAAACAAACTGGTAGTGAATATATATATATATATATATATATATATATATATATAATATATATATATATATATATATATATATATATATATATATATATATATATATATATATATATATATTTCTCTATATGGGTTACTGTACCTCAGCCTGCAGGCTGAGAGAGTTTCTCAGCCTGCGGGACGTGGCTACATCACCGCCGCACATCGGTCGCAGAGTGTTGGCTCCAAAAAAATAAAAAAATCCCGCCTAAACAATCGTGAAACAATTGACAAAGATACCCCTTTTATATGACGACTGCGACTACTAGCCTTGAAAAAGTAAAAAAAAAACACATTTACTTAAACATTTATTAGTTCCCAATGCGACTATGGTCGCAATAATGAACTGTTTTGAAGTTCATTATAATTTCAAATTATAGTGTATTAACATTTTAACTGTTTTGGATAACTGAACAGTCACCTAGGAAGTATACAATTTTTTGAAAAGGTAGAAAATATATTTGAGAGATATTCACGTGGTCCGAGAGCTTAAACCTTTTGGAATTCCGGGATTAAAAATATATAAAGGGTCATGAGCAAAGGATTAAAAACATACTGGTCTTTAGACTTAATCAACAACACAGCGACCTTGGTCGCAGTTCCTCGTCTTTATTCTTAATCAACAAAAAAACACGACGACCTTGGTCGCAGTTGATGATCGTAGTCTTAATAAAATACACAGCGACCTTGGTCGCAGTTGTTGGTCTTTACTCTAAATCAACAACACTGCGACCTTGGTCGCAGTTGCTGGTCTTTATTCTTAATCAACAAAAAAAATACTGCGCCCTTGGTCGCAGTTGGTGACCGTAGCTTAATCAACAAAAAAAACACGGCGACCTTACTCGCAGTTGATGACCGTAGCATAAATCAACAAGAACACTGCTACCTTGGTCGCAGTTGTTGGTCTTTACTCTAAATCAACAACACTGCGACCTTGGTCGCAGTTGCTGGTCTTTATTCTTAATCAACAAAAAAAATACTGCGACCTTGGTCGCAGTTGGTGACCGTAGCTTAATCAACAAAAAAACACGGCGACCTTGCTCGCAGTTGATGACCGTAGCTTAAATCAACAAGAACACTGGTAGCAGGCCAGTGAGGGTGAGGTATCCGGGCAAAAATTATAATAAACAATAAGGAAAAGTTATCGAAAGGGGTATTTGGTAATTTAACTTCTTCCTAAAAGCGGGCCGCACGCCAGTGACGTCACAAATTGAGCCACGTCACCGCAGGCTGAGAGAGTACTCTCAGCCCGCCGGCTGATATACATTTTTCTCTATATATATATATATATATATATATATATATATATATATATATATATATATATATATATATATATATATATATAGAAAAATGTATATCAGCCCGCGGGCTGAGAGTACTCTCTCAGCCTGCGGTGACGTGGCTCGATTTGTCACCTCACTGACTTGCGCCCCGCTTTTAGGGAGAAGTTAAATTACCAAATACCCTTATGATAACTTTTCCTTATTGTTTATTATTATTTTTCCCCCCTTTTATTTTGCCGCTCTTTATAGGATATAAATTACTTTTCGCCTTATTTCTTTACCTCTTTTTTCAAAGATCTAGTTTCTCCTTTTCAGCCTGGGATAAATTTTTTTTTGAAAATATAAAATCTTTTCAGATCAATGTTTTCAGCCTGCGATAAAATTCTACTTTATAGTTTAATTTTTTTGTATATAATGTAGTCAGAGTCTTTGGTCGCATTGTACATTTAAACTGCGACCTTAGTCAAAGTCTTTGGTCGCAGTGTACATGGTGAAATGCGACCAAGGTCGCAGTGTTGTTATTGATAAAGATGGCCAGCAACTGCAATCTAGGGTTGCATTACATGGACTGCGACTTTGGTCGCAGTACGTTAAGTAATTAATTTTTTTGTATATAATGTAGTCAGAGTCTTTGGTCGTATTGTACATTTAAACTGCGACCTTAGCCAAAGTTTTTTGTCGCAGTGTACATAGTTAAATGCGACCAAGGTCGCAGTGTTGTTATTAATAAAGATGGCCAGCAACTGCAATCTAGGGTTGCATTACATGGACTGCGACTTTGGTCGCAGTACGTTAAGTAAGTGTTGTTTTATTAAGTGTTATTTTTTGGATTAAGTCATTTTTTGAATCTAAATGAAAAATGAAAAGTTGTCTGTTGTCTGATGCGACTTGGAGTCAGTCCGTGAGACGCGACCTGTCATAAAGATTTTATGAGATCTTTTAACGTCAAGTCTATGTTGACGAACCCCGCGCCATTCGTTGTTTCCCGAAGCGGTTGTCTACGCGTCGGTTCTTCATTGGGTTTAGGCGTTAATGTCTTTTAATGCCAAACCGGCGCTGGCGGTTGGAGACCATTAATGCCGACGATTCTGATTAATGAACCATTAATTATGGTTATTATGGGCTGCCTATAAATAGGGCTCACCCTCTCCCTTAACAGTCCATAATTAGACTGTTTTCTTTCGAGAGCAATTGCTCTGAGAATTTCCGCCTTCTTCAGAGTCTCTAACAGGGGCCTTCCTCCATGGATGAAGATGACCCTATTGACGAACTTGATCGATGTTCGTCCACAAGGGAAGAAGTCATAGACCTCATCGTCCACAAGGGAAGAAGTCATGGTCCTCGTCGTTCACAAGGGAAGAAGTCATAATCCCTGACGAGGACTTAATCCTCACCGAGATCTGCTCTGACTTGATGCACCAGTCAAGCTTGCTGATAACGGATGGTCAGAGTGGGTATGGCGGCGGGGAATGTGGTGGATATAGTGGTGGGTAGCATACATTGTGAGGTCTCACTCTCCCTCTCTTACCCCAGAAGTGACATCGAGGAAACTCTATGCTCACTGGATAACCTTCTGGTGAAGAGATGTTCATAAACGAAAGACCGTATCCCGGCACTTTTGGAGGGTCAGTTGGAATCGGAGGATTCTGCTGCCACCAGACCTCAAGGAGAAGATTGCTCTTAGTCAACAAGGGCTCTTCTTGGCTCTTTTGATGTGTAGTCTTCTTGGCTACTTTGATGTTTAGTCTTCTTTGTAACACTCAATCTTATTGATTCTGCTGCCACCAGACCTCAAGAAGAAGATTGCTCTTAGTCAACAAGGGATTTTTTTGATGTTTAGTCTTCTTTTGTACTGCTGTATTTGTAACACTCAATCTTATTGTATAAGAGATCGTTTTGTATCATTTGCACATGCCTGGAGATAAATGCCTGGACATAAATAAAAAGCATATTTGTTTTTTTAATAAACTACGAACTTGTTCGCAGCCATGCATTGCAAACAAAACAACTATGACCATAGATGACACTGCGACCAAGGTCGCATAAGATACATTGCAAACAGTAACTACTGCGACCAGGGTCGACACTGTGACCAAAGTCTGCGACTAAGCAACTGCTGCGGTGACGTGTCACCTCGTCGCAGTGTTGTTGTTGATTAAGACTAAAGACCAGCAATAGCGACCAAGATTGCAGATTATTTTTTAAGACTGCGGCCATCAACTGCGACCAATGTCGCAGTGTTGTTGTTGATTATTTATAAAGACCACCAACTGCGACCAAGATCGCAGTGATGTTGTTGATTAAAAGTAAAGACCATCAACTGCGACCAAGGTCGCTGTGTATTTTATTAAGACTAAACACCAACAACTGCGATCAAGGTCGCAGTTTATTTTATTAAGACTACGGTCGTTTATTTTATTAAGACTACGGTCAGAAACTGCGACCAAGGTAGCAGTGTTATTGTTGATTAAGACTAAAGTCCAGCAACTGCGACCAAGGTCGCAGTGTATTTATTAAGTCTGCGTCCAGCAACTGCAACCAATGTCGCAACCTTTCATTTTAAAAATTTTTAAGGATGAAGTAATATAATTATTAACTGCGTCCATGGTCGCAGTATATTCGTTTAGCGTAAAATATTTAAAATGAAGGTTTGTAACAATTGTACAACATTTTCAACCAAGACATAGTAGTAAAAATGTAATTCACACAATTAACTTTAGAAAACAGATTTATATATATTTTAAAAAAAAACAAAATACAATTTTTTTAAACTTCTAATCCTCGTCATCACCATCGTAATGAGAAAGAAGTTTGCGACTTTGGTCGCAGTACTGAAGGAGGTCGCATTGCTATACGATAGCATGTTTGCTCCGGTATTCTTTATTCTGTATTAAGTATGCGACCATGGAATATTTTTTTACTTTTCAATGCTAGAAGTCGCTGTCGTCATATAAAAGGGGTATTTTTGTCAATTTGTTTCACGATTGTTTAGGCGGGGTTTTTTTGATTTTTTTGGCGCCCACACTCTGCGACCGATGTGTGGCATATATTCAGCCACGTCCCGCAGGCTGAGAAACTCTCTCAACCCGCAGGCTGAGGTACAGTAAGCCCATATATATATATATATATATATATATATATATATATATATATATATATATATAATGTCTGCTCTATTTATTTAAGCTCAAGATAAAAATATATGAAGCGTGCATAATATATACACTCATAATGCACTCAAATCCACCTTATATAATACACTGATAGTTGATAAATAGATAACAAGCTGTACGTATACATTATACACCCCCTAAAATGAATAGGACCCGACACCTTCCCACAGAGATTCATGTGTTGTGATATGATATGATGCTTATATATGAAATTAAAATCATGGACAACATTGAACAAGAGGGAGCTCCTCTTGCAGATATAATGAAGGCAACAGCCTGTAGGAATCATGGCCAACAACGATAGCTAGCTGAACAGATGCCTTTTGCAAGTAGGTGCAAGGAGATTGACTTGGAAAAGACACTGCAAGAAGAAGGGATCACCGTTGAACTCATGGGTGATGCTGTTGAGAAACGAGGAACTTCAAGTGAATATTTGAGCTGAATTTAGGGGTAATTCATTGTTAGAAACACATGAATGATGGTTGGAGTGTGTTCTCTTTCCATTGAGGATGGTGGTATGTTCACATGTTCAATTCCGTTTCCGAATGAATGAGATATTCAAGTCGAAAGTTGGTCTAACTCAATAGCTAAGGGACACCAAAAGGAGTAGAAACTCTTTAATCTCACATTGGATATTGTTGGTTACAATATAATATTTCTTGGTTTTTTTGTAAACATGCAACAACTTTATTTATAAATCTGTAACCAATTTGATAATTGTCCTAAAAATGCAAGTAATATAAAAGAATTAAAAGGAAAAAATTGCTGGCCTGGGGTGACAGTCGTGCAGAAGTACTATCCTAAAAGATAGAAGGCCGGTCCCTCGTCCGGACCTTAGAATGACCTCCTCTCCTAGCGGTGGAAGTTCCCCCGGTAGATCACCAGCACCCAGTCCTGGACGAAGAGCTAGGCCTCTGCTTAGATGGAAATGTGTTGCCCGTATGTAATATAATTCCTCGAAAAAATCACCAAAAACCTGAACCAGAATTTTGTAAGAAAGAATTTTGGAGGAGGGAGACGGAGATTGTAGGATTTTTTTCAGTGAACAGACTGAACTGCGAGAAGCTATTTATAGATTCTCAGAGTTCATCTGTTATAACAGTCTCGCTCCAAATCTGCACACGATCGTGCAGTTCACGAGCAGATCCGGAGAGTGGGTAAAAGCCGAACAAAAAATCTCGAAAAAATCAAAACAGAATTTTAAATAAAATTAAAAAAGAAAAAACGAAAAAAATTTTAGGTTCAAGAACCCCTGAATTGAACTGCATTCGTGTCTGCAGGTCGTGGGCGCGCGCCACCCGCACCCGACCCGGTTCGGTTCGGCATGTGTGCGCGCGTGTGGGATGTGACCCATGGCCCAACACTCATAACAATAGGCATGGGAGGAACTGGTATATATACTACCAAACCTCCCATCTCCTATCCAATGTGGGACTAAAACCAAAGTCAAATAAGAGAGAAACTCAAGTTTTCCCTCCAACTCAAAACACATCCAAGAGTCCCCCCCAAAATTTGAGTTTCAGAGGATAAAACAAATCAATAATAAATAACCATCAAATCATCAGATCATAAAACACAAATAAAATCGGGCAACATCACACTGTGGATTCGGGGTCGATAGCTTACGGCCTTGAATCTATCCTTAGTGAGTTTCATCGCCACCTGAGAGACATAATGGACTACGCCTTAAATTAGGTCTCTTTAACCAGATATTGATGAAAGACACACAGTAAGTTTCCATCTATTGAGCAAGTGGGTTGAGCGTTAAAGGCCTACTCACAATAACTGACTAATGAGAGTTTCTAGGGTCAGCCCTGCCCCCCAACCGCGGCCATCACGGTTCCTCTCATGTAGGTAAGTCCTCCAAGGGTACTACAGCTGGATAGTATACCCTCCACACTACATGCGTTTGACTTATTAAGAGTTAAACTCATCCTTTGTATTATAAGAGCATCGTCACCAAAGAAAAAAGGGTAGTAACTACACTGCTACATATATGATATAAATATATCAGGGTCAATGCTCCACACGAGTATCATCAGTCCAGCTTGGTCCTATCACATTGAATCTCTTTCATGGAATCAACTCCCAATCAAGTAGGTTGGGTTTCCGCTGTCGGTGAACTCTACTATGGGCTTAACCCCATCTCTCTCGATGATTCTAGGACTACACTTCTAGAAAGACCTTAGTCAATGGGTCAGCAATATTCTTCTCAGACTTTACAAAGTTCAGAAGCACAACTTTACCAATAGGCGCTGAACAGACTTAAGTCTGATTTGAATATGTCTGTTCATCTTCTTATTGGCATTATCTTGCTTTAGAATCTCAATGGTGGATCTTGAATCAGTATGAACTGAGATTGGAAGTATGGGTCTAGGCACGATAAAGAATTCAGATAAAAGATCCTTTAACCATTCAGCTTCAGAGCAAGTTGTGTCCAGAGCAATGAGCTCGGACTCCATGGTGCTCCTGACAATCACTGTTTGTTTGCAAGATTTTCAGGAACAGCAGCACAACCGAACATGAATACATATCCGATAGTAGACTTAACACTGTTAGAATCAGTGACCCAGTTGGCATCACTATAACCTTTCATAACATCAGAATATCCAGTGTAAGTCAGACAATAGCCAATTGTGCCTTTAAGATATCTGAAAACTCTCTATAGTGCAGTTCAGTGTTCTCTACTGGGGTTACTGGTGTATCTACTTAATCTGCCTACTGCATAAGAGATGTCAGGCCTAGTCCTGTTGGAAATGTAGAGAAGTGAACCTATTAATTGAGAGTATTTCAGTTGAGACACAGGCTCACCCATATTCTTCTTCAAATCAATTGAAGAATCATAGGGTGTAGAAATAGGTTTAGAGTTATAGAAATTAAATTTATGAAGTATTCTTTCAATGCTATAAGCTAAACTTAAAGAAATTCCATTAGAGCTTTTGGATATTTTCATTCCCAATATCATATCAGCAGGACCTAGATCCTTTATATCAAAGTTTTAGGAAAGATAATCCTTTACTTTTGGATTGCATCAAGAGAAGTTCCAAGGATAATAATATCATCTATATATAGACAAAGGATAATATACTCATTGCCAAAGTTCTTAGAGTATATGCACTTGTCATATTCATGGACAGTGAATCTAAATTGTGCAATAACTTTGTTAAACTTTTGATGCCATTGTTTAGGTACTTATTTAAGTCCATACAATGACTTCACAAGTTTGCACACTTTGTTTTCTTGTCCCTTGACAATGAATCTTTCTAATTGGTCCATATAGATCTCTTCTTCAAGATCGCCATTCAAGAAAGCAGTCTTGATATCCATTTGGTGAATGAACATGTTATGAATTGATGCAAGTGTTAGAAGGATTCTGATAGAGGAGATTCTGGCAACAAGAGAATATGTATCAAAGAAGTCAATACCCTTTCGTTAGGTGAAACCCTTGGCAACTAATCTGGCTTTGTATTTGTCGACAGTGCCATTAGGTCAGAGTTTCTTCTTGAAGATCCATTTACAACCTACAGGTTTACATCCTGGAGGAAGATCAGTGAGAATCTAAGTGTTATTCTCCATTATGGACTTAATCTCACTGTCAATGGCTTCTTTCTAGAAAGAAGATTCAGAAGAGTCCACTGCTTCCTTGAAAGAATTAGGATCAGCTTCCGCAAGATAGGTGAAGAAGTCCTCACCGAAGAATGCAAGAGTTCTTGTTATTTTGCTCCTCCTAGGTTCAGAATCAGTTATAGGAGCAGAACTAGAAGAAGGGATATCAGAGGTAGAAGGAGTGCAAGAAAGATCACTAGAGATTCTAGACTTGAAAGGAAAGATGTTTTCAAAGTAAACAGCATCCCCAGCTTCAATGATGGTGTTACTAAAAATTTCACTGATCTCAGAGTTAACCACTAGAAATCGGTTAACATTGCTATCTAGTGCATACCCGATGAAGATAGCATCAACAGTCTTGGGACCGAGTTTCCTTTTTTCAGTTCTGGTATTGAAACCTTAGTCAGGCAACCCCAAACTTTGAAGAACTGAATGTTAGGAGTTCTCCCTTTTCAACGTTCATATGGAGTAATGTTGGGTCTCTTTGGGGAACCCTATTGAGTATAAAACAGGTAGAAAGGAGAGCTTCACCCCAAAGGTTTTCAGGTGCACCTGAGCTGAGTAACATGCAGTTCACCATGTCCATCAGTATTCTGATCTTTCTTTCAGCTACACCATTGGATTGAGGTGTGTAGGGAGCAGTTATGTAACGCCCCGCTCCGGCGGGTACGGAGACGTTACTGCGACGTATATACGCAGGTCAGAATACCCTCACGTATATACGCTAAGCATCAGTACATGCAAGAATCAGAGTACGGAAGCACGTGGTGCATTATACATTCCAACATATGAGTACAATTACAAAGTTATCACCAGATGTGACAAATATTACAAGAATATTACATCACCAATATGGAGCAACTGCGAGAATATAAGGATGGTACAAGTATGAATAGTATAAATGGAGGCTCAGAGTCATAACATGAAAACTCTAGAGCTGAGCAGGGGGCTTGGAAGGATGGGGCTCTGGACGGTCTGCTGGGGATCCACGCTATCGCTGTGCCACTCTGATCAGCAACTGGGAGAATCCACACGCCCCAAGCTCCGAAACCTGGACATGAGGATCCAGAGGAGTCAGAACTCCCAGCGAGTGGTGATGCGAAAGCTAGATGACGAGCATAGGTAAGCACACGTGTATCAATAAATCTGAATCATAAACATGCATTGAAAATCGTGTCATGGGCACAAGCATGCAGGGGCAAGTAGATATACAGCATATGATATCAAGCAGGGAAGACTCATTGTATGATCAGATAAGAGCAGGAGACAGGTGGGATAGAACACAAGTAGAAAGGCAGGATATGAATAGGTATAGTATAATAATCATAAAACCAGAAATCCGAAGTAAAATCCGATACAAGCAAACATGGCAAGGCATACTACAGATTCATAGCTGGCATCTTTTATTATTATTATTATTACTCGTCTTACCCTGATGTCTAGATATGTGAACTAGCGTCCCAGCGCACATATATCCACATATGAGTAAAGCAAGGTTGTTATTGGAAACAAACGGGGGTATCAACGAACAATGTTTACAGTGGATCCTGTACATGCCCGGGACCACGGTCCAGGACGTTCCATTGCTGGTGTATGAAACCGACAACAAGGCCTACAGGAGGGTCTTATAGAATGCCCTTTATCAAGATGGTACCAGGAAGGAGGGAGCCAGCACTCCCCTCGGTCGCCTGGAGGCCCACAGGTCAGACCGGAAATTTTAGTTGCACAACATACCTAGTGTCACTGTAAACACGAATATATATTGATAGCCGCAAGTTTCCCCTGACCCGATGCAAGTTGTTCCTTTTTATGATTTATTATGTAGTTATCAATTTATGGGAATAGCGGGTGCAAAACATGATCAGGAGTTCAGGAGTACATGAGTACTATAGATTCAGGTCACTGTATATGTATAATACAGGATAACAAGTATAGTATTCCCGTAAATGTGATAATCACAGGTCAAGTATTAGTATGTTTAGAGGCAGGTGATAAGTCATATCATAGCAAGAAGTAAGTGTCAAGTAGTAGCATGTAGGGTGTCAGGTGATGACACAACAGTTGACAAGTGATACAGACAGGTGTCAGGTATTAGCATGTAGATGGTAGGTATCAAGCAAAAGCATAAAAAGTGTTAACATATCAAGCATGTACTTGATAAGTGATAGAGTAATAGCTGAGCACAATCAAGCAGAGCTGAGCAAGCTGGAGCGAAGCTAATGTACAACACTAAATGCTATCACGCTCGGCGTGGTTACCGCTCGCAGCATAGTTAGACACACGTGTCGCAGTAAGTGTAGGAACGCCATACTACCGCTCACGGGAAAGCCATGCTCACGGGGTAACTATACTCGAACGGAGTAAGCGGTAAAGTGTTGACGCTAGATCCACCTACCAGACGTAGCATAGAGAAAGTCCAGAGGACTTTAAACCTCAAAGGTTGTACCCAGAGGTTAGGGTACCTGCAGAGAAGGTGTTAGTTCTAGATACAAATACATAAGACAATCAAGTCGATCCGACGAAGCAGGAAAGCCAAGAGGAAAGCGAGAACACTCGCCTAAACCTTCAGAAAACACGGTGAAATCCCCGATCTCCGGAATCCGAAAAACCAACGCGTCAACGCGTTAGAGAGAAAGTGATAGAAAGAGGAGGAAATTAAGAGTGAGAAAGAGAATGAGAGAGAGAAGAGAGAAAGTGAGAGCTAGAGAGAGAAGTCCATGGAGAGAGAGTGTACAGGGAGAGAGAGTATGTACAGGGAGACGCGGGTTTGAGAGTGAGACGCGGGGGTCGCAGACGTGGGAGTCACGTCGCGTAGATGCCACAAACGCGAGGTTTGAGACCCGCGTTCAAGTTATAACATGAGAAGAACGCTGGCGCGGACGTGGGTTCCGCGTCGCGTTATCATGAGAAGAATACAGACGCGGGCATGAGCTCCGCGTCGTGTTGACACGAGAAGGACACAGACGCGGGCATGGGCTCCGCGTTGCGTCGATGCAAGAACGCGAAGGCCGCGTTAAGAAATTGCTTGGACGCGGGGGTGAGATCCACGTCAGCAATTTTCAGAGAGAAAAAGGGAGATAGGTAGAAGTGAGAGAGACGCAGGGAAAGAGTGAGAGTGGGGACGCAAGTTTTTGGAAAAAAGGGGGAGACGCAAGTTTTTTGGGGGAAACAGAGAAGAAAAGAAAAGAATAGAAAAGAAAAAGAAAAAAAAGAAAGAAAGAAGGAAGGAAAGAATGAAAGAATGGAAAAGGAAAGGGAGGATGGCGTCGGCCATGGCCGGTGGTCGCCGACGGCTACCGGAGGTGGCCGGAAAGGGTGGCCAAAGCTCCAAATCCAAACCAATAGTGGGGTGCAAGTGTAGTTCATTTTAAAATTTTGGAGTTTTGCAAAAGGAGTTTTCGGAGAGCGAAGCTATAGCTCATTAGAAAGATCTCTCCGAGGGGAGGAAGATGGCGCAGTTGGTGATGGCTAAGGTGGTGCAGATGGTGGTGGGAATGGTGGTGAAGCTATGGAGGTTAATGGGTTTCTTGGTGGAAAAGAGGAAGAAGAAGATGGTGGAGATGGTGTTGTGGTTATTGTTGTTGTTGGAATGGAGGAGGAGATGGAGGAGAAAGTGGTGGAGAAAATGGTGGAAGAAGTTGGTGGAGATGGATGGGGGAGTGGCCGGCCAAGGAGGCCGCCATGGCTATTTTGGGCTGCTGTGGACGTTCTCTGTTGGAGATGAAGAAGGAAAGAAAGAATAATGGAAGAGAGAGAAAGAAGTGGGGTATATATATATATAAAAGGATATAGAGATATAACAAGTTTGCCATTGCCATTCCTATTAAATGAAACATGCGTTTCATTCAAAAAAAATGGGCTGCGTTTAGGCAAAATGAACTGGACGCGGAGATGAGGGCCGCGTCCAGGAGGAAAACGCAAAAGTCGCGTTAGACAGAAAAGACAAGAAAGCATGGTTGATAAGATTCAGAATTGATCTTGCAGGACAAGCATTAAATGCAGTATGGAGAGTATTCCTGCATTAAATATTGAATCCAGGTTGGTGAAACTCGCATCTAACCAGAAGAGAGAAAAATGGGAAAAGAGAAAAGTAAAATATCTGGATAAAATTCCTGTATCTGGGAAAACACCGAAAACTCTGAAAAAATCTAAAAAATGAAGTAGTTTGGAAAACTTTACAAAAATTCTCAAAAATAATAAATATTATTTAAAATTTTTGATGAAATCAGTTTTTAAAAATTCAATCCCATTTTTAAAATAAAATTCTAAAGTCAACCGTCAATACTGGTCTGTACCGGGTCGGCCGGATTTTGATAAAATCTAAAAAATCTCAGAAAATGCCAAAAGGAGAAAATATAATTCTAAGAAGTAATATGAAAACAGAATCCAGAAATTTGATTCCACTTGTAAACTAAAATTTCAGGAATCAACCAGTGATACTGGCCGACACCAAATCCAGTGAGATTTTGATAAATTCAGAAAATTCTCAGAAAAAGTATTTGGATAGAAAATGTGATTTTAAGAAGTTACAAGGAAGCCGTTTTTAAAATTTTAACTCCGTTTGTAAATTAAAAATCCGAGAATCGAGTAGCGGTATTGGTCGACCCTAGTTTTGAAGATTTATAACTTAATTCAGAAAAATTCCAAAAAATCATGAAAAATCTAGAATATTGAAAAATGATATTTGAAACTGAAATCAGTCAAATCAAAATAGCAGAAAGACCAAACCGAGCTATACCTTAGGATCGGGCTCCCGGTTCAGACAAAGGCTGACTCTGAGTTCACGAATCCATATCCAAGGCAAAACATCATATAAATAACTCATAATACAAAACAAATACATGAAGTAAATTAAAAAAATACGATCAGAAAATATGAATACGCAACTAGGTACGTATTCCGGAGCGGGGTGTTACAAGTTGCCTCGTGAATAATGCCATGTTCTTGGCAGAATTCTGTCATATCATTTGAGGTATACTCCCCCCACGATCATATCTTAGAATTTGATCTTCTTTTCAAGTTGGTTCTTAGCTTCGGCTTTATACACCTTAAACAATCGAGAACTTCATCCTTAGATTTGATAAGATAGGTGTAACAGAATTTGGAGTAGTTATCAATGAATGTCACGAAATAACTTCTACCGCCTCGGGTGAGAACTCTGTTCGAGTCACACACATCACTATAAATAAGTTCGAGGGGTTCAGAATTTCTTTTGATAGAGTGAAAAGGTGTTCGGACATATTTTCTCTGAACACATATTTCACATTTAGAAGTTGTGTCAAAAGAAGATTTAGGAATGAGATTCAACTTAATTATTTTCTTGATAGAATTGAAGTTGACATGTCCCAGTCTTCCATGCCATATATCACAAGACTCAATGTTCAAAGCAACAGGAATAGAAACTTTATTATCAGAATAATTTATTACATTGAGACGAAAAAGGTCATCACAAACAAAGCCTTTTCCAACGAAGATATTTGACTTGGAGATTACAAACTTATTAGATTCCTTGACAATCCTATAGCCAGCTCTAAGAAGTGAAGACTCGCTGATCAGATTTCTCCGAAGTGTGGGTACATGCAAGACGCCTTGAAGAGTTAGAATTTTCCCTGAGGTCATTCTGAGATCAATACGTCCAGTTCCCTTATCTCTCTAGTGGAGTCATCTGCCAGGCTCATGCTTCCTCCACGTTAATCCTGATAGGATTTAAACCAGGAGCGATCAGTACAGATGTGAATATTAGCTCCTGAGTCTAACGACCAGTCCTAGGAGAAGGCGATAGAGTTGACAATAGGAAGAGAAGAATCTAACCTAAAGGTGTTGGAGTTCAATTCCACCATGTTGACCTTGTGTCCATCATTTCCTCCATTTCTTCTTGATTGAGCTTTGACATTGCTCGTTCTGCGGTTATCAGTAACGTGGCCAGCCTAATTTATAGAATAGGGCTACGGGCAGGAGGGCTTTGTTTTGTTTATGCAATGTTGCTCGCAACACCTCTCCTCTGGCGAACCTGCGATCGCCGTCTCGGAATGAATGCTCAACTGAGGTCATGTACAACAACCTTAACCGCACGACACCTGGGCTGGGCCTACCCCCATCCCTAGAGGAGGCGTATGAGGCTGAAGCTCCACGTACGGTTTTGAAGCCGAGCCTTTCCAGCAATGGGCCTAGGGACTGATATGATGATTGGTTTAGGTAGGGCGGCCGGCCTACTATGGGCACCTGTAGGGATTAGTGCGTGAGACCGCGATCCACAAAAGCATGGAACTCACCCGTAGACTTGGGAATGGAGAAGGGAAACATAGCATGTCACAAGAGCGAGGCGAGGGGAGAATTCCCTACAGCGAGAGGGACGGCTCGCGAGCCGGGCTTTGGAGATGAGGCCTTTTGGCGAAGCCAAGTCAATTTCGGGCCACCAAACCCTGCAACTGATGAGAAGGACGGGGGAAGCGTGTACGTTGTCACACTCCCTGCCTTCCAGACGGTGACTAGAGGACGGGCCAGACGTGTTTGGTACGGAGAAAAATTCGGTGTAAAGTTTCCTTGAATCAACTGAAAGATTACAACGGACTAATGCTCCGACTACAAGGGAGGGAAGATGTTGAGTCTTGAATCTCCCCTTTGTTTAGTGCTGGGTTCTTCAAGTGGCGATGGAAAGTGAATTTTATTTTCCGTTGACCGGGTGAACGTCGAGAACTTCTGGGGATCTTCTCTTCGGATGGTAGACGGAGTAACATAGCTCTGTCGACCGAAATCTCAAAGAGATTGTAGGCAAAGATTAACTTATACGCAGCAAATCAGTTGAAGAGTTAGACTCTCTTTCCTTCTCTGTGGAAGCTCTCAAGTCAAGCTCTTTTCTGATCTCTCTAAAGAATCTCCCGAATCTGACCTTTTCTCCATAGCAACGGGGCTATTTATAGAGGTTTCAGGGGCGTACGTGCCTCCTAAAAACACTTCATAATGGGGGTTAACTTTCCCCGTTATGTGGGCCGTGATTGACCCTATAACCGGGACGGTTACAACTGAGACGCGGGTGTCAACCCACGCGCCTTGGTGCAGCTGAGACGCGGGTTCGACCCTCGCGCCTTGGTGCTGCTGAGACTCGGGTTTCGACCCTCGCCCTTGGTGCGGCTGAGACGCGGGTTTCGACCCTCGCGCCTTGGTGCTGCTGAGACGCGCCCTGCGTCTGGAGTTTAGGACTCTGCCTTTGATGACTTGTCTTTAATGATTTTTAGACAGCCTACAGAACCCCCTTCAAAGTTTTCGATATTCCGCAGTTAGCTGGAACGGATTTCGAAATACTTTGGACTCTAGCTGAATCCACTTTTATGATTTAGACTGACAAAGCTTCGGGCTTGATCTTGTTTGGAGTATGGCCTTCGTGAGTGTACTGTGGAACTCTTTGAAGCCGCCCAAACTGATCGCGTGGAGTGTCTAGACACACAGTCTAAACCTCTCCGATGCTTTAAGTTTGTCGTTGTGTGCTTTAAACCAGAGGTGGGCAGTCGTCTGCTTGTGCCAGTGTGCTTTTGAACTGAATTGCAGAAGTAAGGACTGAATGCCAGTTCTATGGACGCAGGGGTGATACTGCTTTAGGGATGACAACGCGACTGTTACTCCATGAGGCATACGCGACTTTGGCCGAGTTGAAAGGGTGCGTCCATCAAAGGGACGCATCTTTAGAGATGAAGACGCGACTCTTGGATGCGAATCCGTGTCATGAGTACGCTGCCACGTGTCCCGTAGAATTGCGGGGACATCTACTTTTTGGCGTGCGAACTTCACGCTGCATTTAATACGTTGTCCACGCGTCAGGCGGTAATTAAGCGTCGAGCCAAGCGCCGCGTATCTTTGTGAATCACTGTGCCTATAAAAGGCAACAGTCTTTCAAGAGTCATCATTAGACTCTCCTTCGTCTTCGTGTGCATCTGTTAGGGTTTTGAGAAAGGAGCTTCCTTTGTTCTCTTTTCTTCATCTAACACCGAATCTTTGATTCGCAATGGCACCAAAGGCCAAGCAAACTGCTTCATCTTCACGGGTGGTCGTCGCTGAGACTCAAAGGGGTGGTTCCTCCATGCAGGAAGCCCCTATTTCAGGTATAAAGCCATCGGACTTAATTTTCACCATTAAAAGGGTTTATAGAGTTCTTTGAACTCTTGGACCCTCTTTTAAAATTGATCCGCCAACGCGGGCTCGAGCCCATGTTTGATCTTCAGACGCGGCCCTTGAGTCGATAAACAAGGCGCGGGTCTGATGACCCTTGTTGCTTTTATCTGCTCGAATCTGCGTCTACTTGTTGAACACAGGGCCCCAGTGAACCTTGCGTCTCATATTTCAATACTTAGAATGTTTCTAAGTATGAAAGATTCGGACGTAGATTTCTTATGACTCTCGCGTCTTATGAAATCAGACACTGGTCCTCATGAATCTAGCATCTGAGTCCAAGTACTTGAAAATTTTTTATAAGTCTTGGATTTTCAAAACGCGGGCTCCATGCTAGCCTCACGATCTTCAGGTCTGGACGCAGATTTGATGATTTCCGTGTCTGGGTTGACTCCTGCGTTTGAGTTGTGGACACTTAACCAATTTCTTTTCTGATCAAGTATTATCCTCTTTTGCAGTGCGATATTCCTCCGACCCTCTCTCCAAGAAGTGTCACTTCGGGCATGTAGGCGGCGCTGACTGCAACTTAACCTTTGTGTTGCAAAGGACTGCTCCTGTGACTGCCAATAAGCCGAAGGAGCGAAGTGAGAGGCTCTCCAAGGTCGACATGGCAACATTCCGGGAACTTATGACTGACGCAAAATTTAAAACGGATTCGCGCATTCCGTTGAAGAAACCCGTCTTCTTCTTCGGGGACAATATTGGCGAAGGTGGTTACGTCTTGCATGATGGCGATTACAAGTGGCTCCGCCAGATAGAGGGTAGGAAATTCTTTCTTACAAATATGGAGAGAATGTACCCTCTATCCTATCTCCAGCACATGTCTGTCCCCTGGGCAATGGAATGGGAGCTTGCTCGATCTGTCCCCGGTGTCTTGCTCGGCATCCTGGGTGCCAAGAAGGTACACACTGCTGGTCATGGAAGGGAAGTTTTTAGCTTGTTTCCTGGGTTGCTCAGGTCTGATTACCCAGTAGGGGAAACCCCTCAGCTCAGCACTACCTTTATTAATCAATTCATGAAGGTAGGGGGGTGATTTTCCCACTGACTTCGCCTGCTCGGGTGGGTTCATTCCACTGACAAGTACTGGTGGGGCAAGATGGTGAGCTTTGTCCTCACCGAACTCGGAGGTCTATTGGACCAGGTGGGACTGTGCCAATCAGTCAGGGCTGTGCAATATGGCATCCCATAGAATTCCCAAAATTTCTTTGGGATCTTGGAGCATTCAACCCTTTGACGGGGACGTTCTTCACCCCAGTTGGAGAAATGGGACTCGCCCTGCATGAATTATATGAAGTCTCGGGGCTGGTAATGGGAGATGCTCCTTATGAGGAATACGCCCCCACCTCTGAGGAGCTTCATCTCTTGAAGAAATAGTGCCCTCGTGTATATGAGACCTACTGGGAAGTGTTATGTCATTTCCATATCTGCGGCCAAATAACCTCCTGGAGGACTAGGGGAGTTAAGCAGCTGTCTTGGGCGAGCTACTTGTTTAATGGAATCACCGAGAAAGACCACTCAGTGACCAGTCTGGCTCCCAGCTCTGACGAAGAAATCGCCGAGAGGATCGACGCCTTTGTGAGTTCTTATACCACAGAGTCGAATGAAGACACTTTCAAACCTGACACGGTTTTCGAAAGTTTCCATCATCAAGCCCGAGTCCCCATTCTAACCGGGCACTGTTGGCGGGTTTCCTCATGCTGTGGTTGAAGCGCTGTGTAGTGCCGACACTACCGCATGAGGTGATCGTTGCCGACGTGGCGTATCCGGCGGTGCTGCTGGCCTATGGTAGGTCCATAGCCCTTCTTCCGGCAATGGTGGCTGAAATCCAAAGCGGATTATGGGCCCTGACTCAGAGCGTGTGCAGGGTGGAGGCCATCGTCGACTCCCAAGGTAACCCGGAGGTCGATTTAGAGGGAAGGCCGAGAGTGAAGACCCCTAACCCTCGGATCGAGCTTCCCTACACGTACTTAATGGCTTGGTACGTGATACACTGCCCCTTACTGATGACGCCAGTGTCCCGATGCGAGGGGTTTGTCCCTTTTGTGCAGCGGCTGGAGAGTTCAACAACTATATGTTCTACGTTCGGAAGTGTATTCTGAACGCTTCAAATTATCATCTCAACCATTGCTTGCCCGAGATTACAGATGCTGCTTATGGGGATAAGTTCGCCGACATTGTAGGTCCGGACAGCTTCACGAGGCTGCCATCGGGAGTCTTCTGGTGGCTCATCAATATCCGGCCCGGGTATCTGCTCTTTCGGCAAGGGGAACTCGTGCACGATCGAGCCTTATATGCCGAATCGCTTTGCCCGACAGTTCGGCTATGACCAACTATATTTCGGCAATCCTAACGCTCAGCTTGCCTTCAGTGGAAATCTGTTTGAAGGGGCTCGGGCTTGGTATCACAGCGTGGCTGGGGGGACACAGGATCTTTTCCGTTTACCTCATAAGACGCCCAACTGCTACGCAAGCCTTAGCTTCTGCACCTGGTACTTCCAGGCTAGCAAGATGCCTAGCTACTCAATGAAGCGTTCATGCATTAAGAGCATTAATGCGTCCTATGAGGAGAAAGTGGCGTCCAACAAGCGCTCGCGAGGCCTCGATGAATATCAGGCGGCTCAGAGGGAGGCCAGAGGGGAAACACGGGGGGAGCCGAGAGTAGCAACACTTAGGGAGCAGCCTGCCAGAAGGCATCGACGGGTGGTGCCTAAACGTCCTCATGGCGCTGCTCTCCAGGCTGAGCCTGCCTCTACTTCCACAGCTGAGCCTGCCCCAAAGAAGGCCAGGAAAGACTTGGCGGCTGAAGAGACCGTTCCTTCCGGCGTTGAAGAGCAGAGGGAAGAGGAGGAGGAGGACGACGACGCCCCCATTGTTCGTTCTCATGGATTACGCAGCAGGGGCCCCGTAATTTTAGAAGAAGGGGAACTCGCTGATGAACCCATCGCGACTGATGAGGCCGAGCAGCTCGAGGTTTGCCCTGATGGGCAGGGATGATGTTGAGATTCTGGGGTCTCAACTCAACCAGGGTCTTCTTTGGCTCGTGAAAGGGGAGATGAGGCACAACAGCCTGGGTCTCCTGGTGTATAATCTCCAGCTCGCGAGTAGTTGACCCCAGCCCTACTACTGGGGTATTTGGTGGCAAGACCTTAATTGTCGAGGCTTCCCGCGTTGAACTATCGTCTTCATCATCTGGAGAGGGCGAATATGATTCAGGTGATGAAGTCGATTTTGGTGATGAACCCGCTCTTCCAAATTCGAGCAGATTCTCACATATCTCAGAGGAAAAAATATACGGGTGTGATCCGGCGATGGCGTTATCACAAGCGGCAACTGCTCCTGCTGAAGGTACTCTTATAGTCTTGTTGACCCGGTTTTCCTTTTTAACTAGGGAACAGGTTCTAACTTTTCTCTTTATACTGCAGGGTTGGCCGCGGACAGCGAGGCTGCAACTTCCTCCCATATCGAGGAGATGATACAGGAGCTGGCCCAGCAGGAGGGTGTTGAGGCTGCTGCTGAGATGCCTCAAGAGAGGGCAATTATTGAGGTCGGGGAGACCTCAACCTTGCAAGATTTGCCCAGGGATCTGCCGTCTTTGGACCCTCGGCTTGGTAAGGAAATATTGATGTTTTGAATATTTTCCTTTCATTGTCATGACTGACGTTTTGGTGATTTGCAGAGAGTGCTGAGGAAGCTCAGGCAGAGGACTTGGCAGTCAGCGTCGACCCAGCAGGGGCAACCAGCGTCGACCCAGCAGGCAGTACAATTCAACCCCCGACTGAGGGTTTCGAAGAAGCCAGGTTCGCTGCTACTCCAGTCGCCATGGAGGCTGCTACGACAGTGACTGCGCCAGACGTATCTGTGACCATCTCGGTTTCTGCCGCACCTATCGTTGATCCTACTCCTGCACGGGATGAGTTGATTCCCATCCCTCGCCCTGTGATAGAAAGGGGATCTGGGAGCACATCAGCGGAATTTTTCTCGGCCGGTGATATCATGGAAGAACTGACACGTCAAATGGTGCAGCAGTTCTTTGCTTCCATGCGATCGTGTATTGATCTCATCCTCTCTGGGGGCAATTCTTTCGAATTTGCCCGAATGCTTCTCGAGAATTTGATCGAGAACATTGGTCATACTGGAGGTCCTTCGCAGGCTAGGGCATGTCTGATGCTGGTGGAGCAGTTGGGGAGTGATCTGAAAGAGCTTAAGTCTTTGGAAGACGCTAGCTCAGTTCACGAGGCCCGGGCAACCCTGACTAGGCTTCTTGCTGCTCAGGAACAAGAGCGAAAGGAGATGGAGGAAAGAATAGCTGAAGAGACCCACCATCTCCAACATTTCCAGGCGGACCACCAAAGGCTGATTGGCGATTCAAGGGAATCTGAACTCGTCATGCAGAGCGCAGAGCAGGTTATTATCAGTGCTCGGGCCACCATAGCCAAGGCGGAGGCCTTGATTGCAATTAACGAGCATAAGCTTGCCACTGCCAGGAAGAAGCTGGAAGAGCTAGAAGCTGCCAAGACGCAAGTTGAAGAAAACCTCTCTGCTCATTCCTCCAAGTTGGAATCCCTACGAGCGCAGCTGGCTGCGAGGAGATTTTTGTCCGAGGAGGAGCTGCGGGTCCAGGCTCTCATGGAGGCTGAGAAAGCACGTCAGCACGAGATCCATCGCCTCCGAAAACAAATCCGTTCTTTGGCTAATCAAGATTATTAGCCTCCCCTCTCTTTTTTTTAAGGACAGAACACTCAATTCATCAAGAGTGTTTGTATCACTTTATCATTTTTGGCTCAAATAATAAAAGTCTCTTGAAATTCTGCTCCATCTTCATTGTTCCACTGTAGATGAATCCAATTTCTTAGCTGCACTCTTTAGTTGTGATCTTTGACTGACTCTGAATAAACTCAAGCTGGACTGAGTTTGCCAAACGCGGTTCTGATTTTGTGGTAGAGACGCAGTCCCGGGAAACGCGACTCTGACCTGTCCAGTTGGCGCGAAGGACGCAGCTTTAGGTGCGGCTCCCTAGCCGCAGCTCTTAACTCTGCCCAAGTATAGAATTCAAGATGTCATGAAGACGCGGTCTTATGCTCCTCAAAACTGACGCATAGATATGAGGACGCGATATTGGGTCCTTGACCTGGTGCAAACTCAAATTACATTGAGTTTATGATAGGAACACCATTATCATCTCGCCATGTCGACGCAGCTCCAAGATACTTGTGAATGCCATAGGCCTTTCCGTTGAGGACACAAGTCTCAGGACGCGACTTTTCACTTTTATGTGATTTCCAAGCGTGACCCCCAGAATGGGTCCCTTTTGCTGTGAAGGGATGCAGCTTTGAATCACTCTGAGAGACGCGGTTGCAGTTCTCTTGACTGGAATGAAAAGGAACGCCATTTCTGAATTCGCAAAGGGATGCCAGTTCCTGGACGCGGCTCTCGGGCCTGCGTTTGGTGCAACTTCCCAAGCGTTACATGCAGCTTGTCATAAAGATTTCGTGGGATCTTTAAATATCAAGTCGACGTTGACAATTGAGGACTCGCATTATCCGATGTTTCCTGAAGCGGCGGTCCACGCGTCAGCCCTTCATTGGGTCAGGCATTAATGCCTTTAAATTCCAAATCGGTGCTGGCGATTGGAGACTCGCGTCTTCGATGTTTCCCGAAGCGAAAGTTCACGCGTCAGCCTGTTATTGGGCTTTGATATTTGTGCGGGAATTAAAGCCGACGGTTCTGATTAGCGAGCCATTAATCACAAGCTTTGTGGTTTGCCTATAAATAAGGCTCAGCTTCTCCTTTTAGCAGTCCATTACTTAAACTGCTTTCCTTTGAGGGCGAATGCTCTGAGCGATTCTGCCTTTCCTCTTCACGGACTTGTATCTGGAACTTGCCTCCATGGATGATGATGACCTAGACCTATCATGCTTCTGTTTAATCTCTCCAGAAGATTATCACTGCCAAGTGATTTCAAGATCAAGAAGCGTCTCCTTGAGCACTTTTTATATCCGCGCCTTAGTGCAGAAGGTTCAACCCTTAATGGGGATTGCTGCGGGTATGACTTCCTGGTCTGCCATGAAATTTTTAGCCCTGAATTTTGCAACCCCTGTTCGTCGAACAGGGAGACGGCAATTTTCGCATCTGATTATTTTTTGCGCCTCATACCTTAGATGCGGATGCAAAACTAGACTGCGTTTGACTTCTGTGTGTATCACAGCTTTGATCGCGTCTGTTTCTACCGCCGCAGAAGTTAGGTTCACTGCGCGGGTCATTCCTGCGTTTGCAATTTTTCGCTATAGCTGCGTCTGTCACTTAGTTTTTCTGCTTGAAATATACTAAGTTTCAGATCTTCTAACTTTTGCTTTTTGCAGATAGGCTTAATCATCCTTTTTCATGTTCGCTGGGCCCTTGGGAGAATATATCGGCCAGCGAACTTGGTCGATGGTCGATCACAGGAGAAGAAGTCATGGCTCCCGTCTTCGGGAGACGAGGATCGGACCCTCGCCAAGATCTCTTTGGATTCAATGCACCAGTCATGCTTCTTGGCATGGCATGGTCAGAGTGAGGATGGCAGTGGATATAGTGGTGGGTATGGTCTTGGATTCTCCCTTCACCTACCCCAGAAGTGACATCGATGAAAACTCCATGCTCATTGGATGACTTTCTGGTGGTGGAGATGTTCATCAACGAAGGATCATACCCCGCCGCTTCGGATGGTCAAGTGGAATCAGAAGATTCTGCTGCTTTTCGACCTCTAGAAACACCATTGTTCTCGGTCAACCAGGGATTTCTTCGATGTTTACATCATGCATCGTGGTGCAACCAGCTTCCGATTGTCGCCACAGTGTTCAATCCTACTTTGACGCCCTTCCAAACATCTTGTACTTGGAGTTGTAAGCAGCTTCAAGGAGTGAGTGCAACCTTTGAGAGAGAAAGGGACTTCTTTGTACTCCTTTATCTATAACACTCAATCTTGTTGTATAAGAGAGCGTTTTGTATCACTTTCATATGTTGGATATAAATAAAAGCGACACATTTCTTTTTGTCTTCTTCTGTTGTCTTGAACTCCCTTTTTGTATTGAAAGTCAGACGAATAGAAGTAAAGAACCTTTGACCTGTCAAAATTATGATGATAATCTTAACGAGTCAAATTTTGTAGAAAGAGATCCTATTTTAGGAACTCAGCAATGTTGTCAGAGGTGTGATATTAACTTGACAAGGGATAGGATAATTTTTGTGGACCTGCCACTCTATAAAAGAAAGCGACAGGTGGAACTTGTACCCCCAGGGAAGATGAACCTTTATCATAGGTTTAGGCTTAACTGATTAAGATAGCTGGGGAGTTAATGAAACACTGTTAACGGTGTAATGTTAACCTAACAATGTTTTGGGAGAATAACAAGTGAGACTAGATTCGCGGGGGATCTAGGAAAGTTTTACCGTTAGAGGTGTGATATTAATTTAACAGGTTGAATGTAGTCTTGTCAGAAGTGTGATGTTAACTTGACAAGAATGTGAGTCAGAGGTGTAATATTAACTTGACTCAGAAGCATTTCAGCTTACATTTTGGAAAACTGAAAGTGTCACTGTCATAGGTGTGATGTTTAACTTGGCAGTGAGGGTAATGCTAGAGGTGTAATTTTGAACTTGGCATTGGTCATCTCGACTTTAACAAGGAAGTCCGAGGGAAAGTCATGGCCTTAAGTGTATTGTTGAACTTAGCAATGACTTGGAAGCTAGAGATGTAGTATTAAACTTAGCATCGTTCATTTCAGCTTCGATCTGAAAGTCTGAGGGAATATGACTGTCAGAGGTTTAATATTGAACTTGGCAGTAACTTGATTACTGTTAGAGGTGTAATGTTAACTTAACAGTATATTGTCAGACGTGTGGTATTAACTTGACAGTAGTGGACTTGCGATATGAGCAATTTGAGGGCCTGCCATTCTATTGATGAGAATTGGCAGGTGGAATTTAACAAATGTCAGAGGTATAGTTTTAACTTGACAGTAATGGACTTGCGATATGAACAACTTTGAAGACTTGTCATTCTATTGATGAGAATTGGCAAGTGAAGTTTGAAGTGCCAGAGGTATAGTGTTAACTTGGCAAATTTGAAGGCTCACTACTCCGTATAGAGTTGACAAATAAGGTTTGTATTCAATAGGAATATTGAAAATTTTCATTACTAGAGGTATAGTGTTAACTTGCAATGACTGTATTTTGTAGACCTACCATTCTGTGTATGAGAATTGGTAAGAGATTTTGGAGGAGAGAGTGAAACTAAGTCCACTTAGGATTTTTAGCAAATCCTCAGCTATCAACGGATTTGAGGCGCCTTTACCAACTACCGTTTGAGTTGGGCTAGCCATGCTATTCCCCTCAGCATGATGAGTTGTCGAGGACTTATGTTGGGCTTAAAAGCCAACATTTTCCTCTATCCTTAGCCGTCGGAGGCGTCGGATGTTAATGGAGATGGGAACATTGGAACCCAAGATTTTTAGCAAACCCTCAGCTGTCAACGGATTTGAGGTGCCTTTACCAACTACCGTTTGAGTTGGGCTAGCCATGCTATTCCCTCAGCATGATGAGTTGTCAAAGACTTATATTGAGCTTAGAAGCCAACATTTTCCTCTATCCTTAACCGTCGGAGGCGTCGGATGTTAATGGAGATGCTCTTCTTGTTTTGATCAGAGGTGTACTTTTAACTTGATCAGAGGAGGAGTACTATTAAGGATAGTACTTCTTCAAGAATCTGCCATTGATTGGCATCATGAGTGTATCGCCATTTGAGGTTATGAGGCGATATGATCCATTTGAGTAGACTGACTCCACTACAAATGGTCCT